>CAJFCP010025957.1:23713-67841 GCA_904066005.1 Synergus itoensis | reverse complement strand
ATAGACTTATCGAAACAGTGTAAAAGTTGGGAAATGTTCTTCCAAGTGACAGGAAAAAGGTAAACACCAGCGGAGTTTGCGAGCAATCAACAAAAATGTTGACTCAGGCTCGAAATTGAAATGATGTGCGACAAGCTCGCTTGTAAAACCGAAGTAATCAATGGATTTTTTATTACCTCAATCAACTTTCATTAATTTCACAAAAATTTATGAAATTGGGATATGTTTAGCCCCTTCAGTCTTTCTATTCTAAAAAGATGATTGAGTCGAAGTCAAAATATCGTAACGTCTATTCCGCACTCCTGATTCGTTGTGTAAGTATCGATAGTGATTTTAGATAATCGATACGTAGTTAATTTTGAAAACAATCTAACAACTATTATATTATTTTTTATAAAGTAAAACAAATGTTGTAATTATTTAATTTATAAAAATGTAAGGAAACATTCTTTGTAAATTATACTAGTAAACCAAGAGGCGCGTGATTGTTTTATTTTTCTTCTTACAATTTCATTCAAACTTATTCCAAATCCAATCAGATTTTAAACTAGGTATAACCTGTTCGAGATTTTCGAGACATTTTTAGAGAGGAAATACTTTTTTAGAGAGGAATTTCAAGAGATTTCTAAGAATTTTAAGGGAATTTGACAATTTTTGAGTGATTTTTACGAAATTCAAGAGATTTTTAGGATTTTAAAAAGATTTCGTAGAATTTTATGAAATTTTAAGATATTTTGTGAAATTTTAAGGACTTTCAAAAGGTTTGTAAGAATTTTATGGGGTTTTAAAAAATTTTATGAGATTTCTAATAATTTTAAATGATTTCAAGAGATTTTTCTGATATTTAAAAGATTTTGTGAGAATTTTAAAAGATTTCACGGAATTTGATAAGATTTCTAACAGTTTTTAAGGGATTTTAAAGATATAAAGGGATTTTAAATATTACCGTAAATTTTAAGAATTGTCTGGGAATTTTAAGAGATTTTAAAGTTTGTCAAGAAATTTTATGGGGAGATTTCAAAATATTTTTACAATTTTTAAATGATTTAGTAGAATTTAAAAGAATTTCAAAGGCAGTATATTTTTTAAGGGCTTGTCAATTTTTAAAAAATATTGTGAAATTTTTATGAACTTGATGGATTTTTATGAAATTTCTAATAATTTTAAAAGATTTCAAGAGATTTTTCTGGTATTTAAAAGATTTTGTGAGAATTTTAAAGGATTTCACGGAATTTGATAAGATTTCTAACAGTTTTTAAGGGATTTTAAAGATATAAAGGGATTTTAAATGTTACCGTAAATTTTAAGAATTGTCTGGGAATTTTAAGAGATTTTAAAGTTTGTCAAGGAACTTTATGGAGAGATTTCAAAAGAATTTTACAATTTTTAAAAGGTTTAGTAGAATTTCAAAGGCTGGTACATTTTTGTTGACGAGATTTTTAATGATTTTAAGGGATCCTAAATGTTAAGGGATTTAAAGAGGTTTCTAGGAATTTTAAAGAAATTTGATGATTTTTACGAAATTCAAAAGATTTTTAGGATTTTAAAATGATTTCGTAGAATTTTAACGAATTTTAGGATATTTTGTGAAATTTTAAAGGAATTCATAAAATTTTAATGGACTTTTAAGAATTCTAAGGAATTTTAAGAGATTCTAATTTTTTTGAAATGAGGAATTTTAAAAGGTTTCTAAGAATTTTAAAAGATTTCAACGAATTTAAGCGATTTCTAAGGTTTTCGTGAAATTTTAAGGAATTCAAAAGGTTTGTAAGAGTTTTATGGGGTTTTAAGGAATTTAAAATGTTTTCCTGGAATTTTAAGAATTTTAAGAATTTTAAGAATTTTAAGAATTTTCTGGGAATTTTAAGAGATTTAAAAGTTTTTCAAAGAATTTTATGGAGAGATTTCAAAAGATTTTTCTAATTTTTAAAAGATTTTGTAGAATTGTTAAGGATTTCATAGAATTTGACGAGATTTTACTGTTTTTATAGGATTTCAAAGGGTTTTATGAAATTTATTAAGATTTTCAGGCATTTTTTAAGGAATTTTATTTATTCCAGTAATTTAATGTAATTTTTCTTTTTTGTTGCAGGTAAGAGAATATTGCGAACAATCATGTGCAAAGGTAGTATTTACATTAATAGCCATTAATCGTGAGTAATCTTTTTTCTGAAATTTAATTAATTATTAATTAAGGAATTTTAAAAGATTTTATGAAAATTATTAAATTTCGAAATTCTACTTCAAATTTTTAATATCCCAAAAACCGTTTTAAATCTCTTAAAATTTCACGAAAACATTCGAAATTGCTTAAAATTCGGGAAAAACTCTTAAAATTTCTAGTAACTTTTTCAAATTCTTTCAAATTCTATGATAAAAATTAAAATCCTTTTTATATCCTTTAAAATCCATTACAAATATTAGAAATCAAATCATTTAAAATCCCTTTACATCTTTAAAATCCATTAAAACTATTAGAAAATTATTAGAAATTTCATAAAATTCTATAAAATCCCTCGCAATTCTTAGAAATATTTTAAGATATCTTAAAATTCCTTGAAATTTCAGGATAACATTTAAAATTCCTTAAAACCCCATAAAACTCTTACAAACCTTTTGAATTCCTTAAAATTTCACGAAACCTTTTAAAATTTATAGAAAACTCTTAAAATTCCTCAAAATTTCGAAACATTTATAATCCCTTGAAATCCCTTAGAATTCTTAAAAGTCTCTTAAAGTTGCATGAATTCCTTTAAAATTTCACGAAATTCTAGAATTCTAAGGGATTTTAAGAGATTCTAAATGTTTTGAAATTTTGAGGAATTTTAAGAGGTTTCTAAGAATTTTAAAAGATTTCAACGAATTTAAGCGATTTCTAAGGTTTTCGTGAAATTTCAAAGGATTTCATGGAATTTGATTAGATTTCTAATAGTTTTAACGGATTTTAAAGATGTAAAAGGATTTTAAATGTTATCGTAAAATTTGAAGTATTTTCTGGGAATTTAAAGAAATATTAAAGTTTTTCATGGAATTTTATGGGAGATTTCAAAAAATTTTTACAATTTTTCAAAAATTTAGTAGAATTTAAAAGGATTTCAAAGGCTGTACATTTTTTAAGGGCTTGTCGATTTTTAAAAGATATTGTGGAATTTTTATGAATTTGATGGATTTTTATGAAATTTCTAATAATTTTAAAAGATTTCAAGGGATTTTTCTAATTTTTAAAAGGTTTGTAGAATTGTTAAGGGTTTCATGGAATTTAATGACATTTGTAATGATTTTAAGAGATTTTAAATGTTAAGAAACTGCAAGAGGTTGCTATAGGAATTTTTAGAGATTTTCACAAATTTTAACATCGATTTCAAGAAATTAATGATTTTGAAGGTTTTCGTAAATTTTTAAGGATTCTAAAGTGGTTTCTAGGAATTTTAAGATGTTTTAATGAATTTTAAGAAATTTCGAAGGTTTTCGTAAAATTTGAATGGACGAGAGAAAACAAACGCGTATGCGATTTTTTTTTTTTCCTATAACTTCAACTCATTCAAAAGCTAATCAGGTTTACAACAATAATTTATGGGAGATTTTTGAAACATTTCGTTACACCACTTTTTTAAGATAGGACATATTATTTTTGAAAATTGGTTAAATTTCTAAACTTCATATCATGTTACTATTATTCCTATAGAGTGTAAATTTTTGAAAATAAAATTTTAATTATGACGGATAAAAAAGAAGAAGTAAAATATGATAAATTATATTACATAACATTTAATAAGAAAGTAAATGTTTGCGTTCGTTCTTGTTGTTCTAAAAATTGTATTCTTCTTTTTTTATTCTTTCATGCAAATCAACTATTTTACCATCAAGTGGCAACAGTGACAAATTACCTTTGATGATAAAGGCAGAACAGAGATTTTCCATTACTAGTTTCAAGTCGAGAAACACTAATTAATCGTAAGAGTTGTGTATTGTACAAGAGAAATCACTTTTCCCGGTGATCATATATGGAAAGATACTAACTCGTGAAACTGTAGTAGCTTTTGTGATGGTAGAGTCGTTTCGTCGGGGTTTCAATGACAATTTAACGAGCATCGTCCTCGTCACACGTCGCTTCGTTTGCTGCTGCTTTGGTCTAGAATCCCGGAAGTTACGCCGGTACTTAAGCCGGCGTTATTGACGCCACGTGAGATCTACATATGATTGCCAAGCGACCCAACAACCCTCACGTGCTAACCAAAGACAACGTGCGGTGATGCCTTTCCAACATGCCCTCCATTTGTTGGCGAAAGCCACTCAAACCCTTGCACTTCCAACTTTGCAAGCTATTCAGAACAAGGTGAAAGAAAATCGATCACACACTTCCGTTCCACTACTTTATCTTGAAATCGAAAGCCTCTTGTGGATGCTACATGTCCACTATTTTTCTTCTCTACTGGCTTATTTGTGTTTCATTCCTGCATTGTTTTTCAAACAATTACCTCGATGCGAACTAAGGCGAAGTTTGAGTGTATGTTAAACTGTAACGTTTACATATTACTCATAAACATATTTTTTTCTAATTATGATTATTCATGAAATATTTAAACTAGGGTAATGGGGACAGTAGGGTGGGTCGAATTTTTTTTTTTTTTTTTTTCGAAAGGTCTCAAGTCCTAAAAGTGTCTACTGAATATCAGTTACTCGCAGGCCAAGTTACAAATTTAAAAAAAAATATTTAACGCGAGCACATCGACCATAAAGCTTAAAATCTAACAAAATGTTAATTTCTATGAAAATATTTCTTATATTTGGTAGGTCTAATCCATGGAGAATAGACATAAGGAGACCAAACTAATGCATCGAAAAATGAACACATGTCGGTCAGAAGTTCGTAGTGCAAAAACTCTCATTTTCAGGATAAATATCGTCCTTTTCTTGTTAATGCTGTACAATATGTGTAAAAAATGACTTTAGTAGGAAGTATTTTACTAATTTGAATGATTAGACCTGTCAAATATAAGAAATATTTTCATAGAAGTGTGAAAATTAACATTTAGTCAGATTTTAAGCTTTATGATCTATGCGCTCCTGTTGAATATATTTTTTTAAATCTGTAACTGGGCCTGTGAGTTATTGGTATCTAATAGAAACTTTTAGGACTTGAGGCCATTTAAAAAAAAAAAAAAATTCGGCCCACCCTAGGGTACAGTGATGGTACTTGCATTGACAGGAGTCAATTGTTAAGTAATCCGAGATGGACAACAATAACATTGATAAGGTCAATGTTTTGTTTTCGATGTTGATGTTAACATCCATGATTTCGGTTTCGATGCATCATCCTTGTTTTTCATTTGTTTTGCTTGCTTACTTTTCCATTAGCTTATTTGGTTCCGTTGTTTATCAAACATAATGCATTTCGTATGTGTTCCTTCATTTGCAAACTGTTTAATTGTGTCCGGAGATTGAAATGAAGATACAGATGAAATTTTAGAAAAGCGGATATTTTGGGGAAAATCTTCAGTTATCTTGAGTTTTTGAACATAGAACATAGTGAAAGACAACACTTTCTGAGTTTTTCATTCTTGTATTTTTTCTCAGTCTTTTATTGCTTTTCAAACAATATTTGATGCAATATTGGTTATTGCAATCTGGTTCCATTGACAGAACTCACTTTTAAAGTAATTAGTAATTATGATTAATTTCTCGTTTTTGCACACTTTTTGCTATAGTAGTTAAAATAATTGAAAATTTTCAATTCTGGAAATATCAAAACTTGTAATTCATTGTCTGATTTCAGGAATCTGTATAAGTTTCATAAAATTCCGTAAAATGTCTTTATTACCGTTCAAAATCTGATGAAATTCCTTTAAATTTCATAAAATCACTTAATACTCCTTGATATTCCTTGCTGTTCCATAAAATTCCTTAAAATTCCACAACCCATCGTTATAACCCTTAAAATTACATAAAATCCTATGAAATCCTATGAAATCCCTTTTAATCTCACCAAATCTTTTAAAATTTCTGGAAAAAAATGTCTTTAAAATTACTTAATATCTCATAAAATATTTTAAAGTCGCTTAAAATTACTTAGAATCTCCAAAAATATCATCAAATCCTATAAAATTACTTAAAATTTTATGCAATTTCATAAAATCCTTTAAAATTTCATAAAATTCCTAAAAATACCGTGAAATCACTTAATATTTCTAAAAATCTCAATAAATTTCGTAAAACCCTTTTGAATTCCTTAATATTATTCAAGATTCCATGAAATCTCATTAAATTTATTAAAATGCCTTAAAATCCAATGAAATTACGTAAAATGCCTTAAAATCTCATAAATTTTTTTCAAATTACTTAAAATTCCACAAAATATAGTCAAATCCCTTAGTTTTATATATGTATAATAAATATTAATATATTAAAAATTGATATAAAAAACTTTTATATCAATGTATTTAATTTATAGGATCGAATGTGAATATCAATAACTAATAATATCGATGTTTTTTTTATCGATGATGATACTGTCATCCATAATTTTAGTTTCGATACAACATCTTTCTTCATTTGTTTTGCTAGCTTACTTTTTCATCAACTGATTTGGTTTCGTTGTTGTGACAAGTGATTTTCAAGTTTTTTTTGACTGTTATTGTCATTTAGTAAATTGCTCTTGACCTTACAGTTTTTGAATCATGTCGGATCTTTCATCTTTCCTTAATTAAATTTCAAAATAGCTTTTAGAACCAGCCATTTTAGTAATTTCCTATTCTTAAAAATTTTATCAACTCTTATTGACATTGTCTATTGTCTTTCCTTAGTTCCATCCGTAAATGTCTTCAACTTTTACTTTTACCTTTTGTACATCATCAATATAGCTTACAATATCAATTAAACCTTCCTTATCATTCAACATCATTAAAACCTTCCTTCTTAATACTACATATTCACTAATTCTCTTCCCTATTAGCTTATTTGTCATCAATTGCTTTGCATTCTTTTACTTACTTACTAGACCAGTAATTTTTAAGTGTCCCTATAACTCTTATATTCATCAGCGACCATGTTTCTATTAAATAACATTTGTTCATCCTACATTTTCTGATTATTCCTCCTCAATTGTCACTTTTTCAAAAAAAAAAGAAAAAAAAAGAAAAAGAAATTAGAACAATTTTTCCAACTGAAACGATTCGTCAAAAAAAAAAAAGAATTCGCTTAATTTCCGCTCTTTTCTTTATTCCGGGTATGGAAATCGACAACAGTATCACATACAAAGCGGCAAAAACTGAACAGCCAATAAAATTAATTTCACCGCAACTCGTGCGTTAAATACGACTAGTGCACGTGAAAATTGAACGAAGCAATCAATCGCACGTCCTAAGCGGCAGTACGAATCAGTCGGTGCTCGATTCGTAACGGCGATAGTTTAATATTTGACGAATTGCTTTCCATCCTTCGTCATTTGATGCTCTCCTCGCAAATGTGAAAAATACCTAATACTAGTCATCCGGACGAGAAAGACTTTCTTCTAAATTAATATTGACAAAAAAAAGAGAGACATATTGCTTTACCAATACATTTCCCACGACAAACGAATGAACAACAATTCGGTATCAATACAGCCTTCTAAAATTAAATTTTCGCGGATGATTTTCAGATGGTGAAATTCATCAGATATTTGTAAATGTTATTGAATTTCAAGTGATGCATGGTTTCGCAATTCTCTATCTTAAAAAAGTAGTGTCACGAAATGTCTCGAAAATCTCGCATACTTTGTTATTGTAAACCTGATTGGCTTTTGAATGACTTGAACTTGAATGAAGAAAAACAAACTAATAGCGCAAAAAAATTTCAGGAAAACCTTCGAAATACCTTAAAATTCTTTAAGATTTCTTAAAACTCCTAAAAACCTCTTGATATACCTTAAAAATCTACAAAAACGATTAAAATCATAAATGTATTGAAATATAAGTTAAAACTCGTAAAAAGCTTTACAAATTCCTGAAAACCTCTTGGAATTTCTTTAAATTAAAATTTTTTTAAAATCCTTAGAAACCTTACAAAATTCTATGAAATCCTTAAAAATTCTACAAAATCTTTTAAAAATCATACATGATTTTAAATTCCTCAATAAAATTACCTGACAAACTTCAAAATTCTTTAAACCCCATAAAATATTTTATTTAGGGTGTGTCAAAAATGACGAAGTAATAAAAAGTCAACTGCATCTGGGAAATTAGTGTTCCTCAAAAAAAAAGGAAAGTCAATAAAAAAATGAAAACTAAGTTTGAGTATGTGTTAAACTGAAACGTTTACATATTACTCATAAACATATTTTTTTCTAATTATGATTATTCATGAAATATTTAAACTAGAGTGAAGAAATTTCGCTCTTTTCTTATTGGAAGTAGGGTTTTAGTGTTAGTTTTAGTGTATTATTTGAAAACCCAGTTAATTAGTTAATTAGTTATTAAATTAATTTATTAATTAGTCATAATAAATTATTGTCATTGACATTATTGTTCTTTGTTATTTGTTCAAGAGCATGTGGTAATTACCATAATAGCAAATAGGGTATGTAGCAGACTTAAAAATATTCCTTATCCTAGTTAAATTCAAAAAACACTAAAAAACGTAATTACTAATGTAATTACTAAAGCAAAATTTTTTAAAATAGACACTCGACTTAATTACAAAGCTAATTAAAAAAAGACAAAAAAAAAAGAAAAGACAAGACAAAAAAAGGCAAGAGAGGTAATGTTTATAATTTTCGCGTAGCGAGTTAGGTATGAGGTCGTTTGCGTATTAGAACTATTAGAAGTAGAGAACCTCAGGTGAGGCGTTACAACCCAACTCTTTTGTTGCCGTCCCACCGCTGCCACCATCCGACCACTCCCTTCATCCCTCCACTACCACCTTATCACCGTCCGCGTCCTCATGGCACCAACCCACCGCTCACCGTTGCATCTCCGGTTGCCTATTCTATCCTACCTATCCTACCTATCCTACTTCTACCCAGTACCATCTCTACGAGTACTCAGTATCCACCTTCCGACAATTGCCCCCTGGATACCCATCCACCATCTACTCAGACCATCCCAAGACTATAAGCACTTGTCACGGGGACTGACAGCTTCTACGGAATCGGGTACTTGCAGCCGGCTGAGAGCGAACGCGTGGCAAAGAAATTCCTCGGATTCTTTCCTATTGCCAACCGCCGACTGTATTACCAGACGTCATGGGGATTTAGTCTCGCATGCAGGGATTTTACGTTTTTCAGAATTCGTAATATAAGGGAGCATATTCCAGTTTCCGGCGCCGATTTTAATGAAACTGTGGCTATTAGGGTGTGTCAAAAATGACGAAGTAATAAAAAGTCAACTGGATTTGGGAAATTAGTGTTCCTCAAAAAAAAAAAAGGAAATTCATTAAAAAAAAAATGAAAACGAAGTTTGAGTATATATTAAACTGAAACGTTTACATATTACTCATAAACATATTTTTTTCTAATTATGATTATTCATGAAATATTTAAACTAGAGTGAAGAAATTTCGCTCTTTCCCTATTGGAAGTAGGGTTTTAGTGTGGCGCGGACTAGAAAACGGGAAAACTAGCCAGGGCCTTTAGAACCCTTTTGAAATTTTTACACGGGTGTATTTAAAGAAAATGTAGAGATTTTTTTAACTTTATTGATAAGAATTTTTTGCTTTGTCAAGTTTTCTGTAATTGTCATTATGATTGAAATAATTGGAATAATAACTCATCAATAAAGGATTACTGTGAAAATCCTCTTAAATCTTTTGAAACTCCTTTTTATAATAAAAAATAGATATTTATTATATATTTATTTTTTATTTATATTTATTTTTTATTTACTTTTATTTATTATTTACTTTATTTATTATATATTTTATCTCTAAATTATAAAAAGATCTCGCCGCCTACCGCTGTGACAAGAATCCAACCCTTCTGACATACGCCCCTCTTGACCACTATGAGGCACGTGACCCCCATGATCCATTTAACCCCTAATGGCAGTACGTCCTTCTTGACCTTCCCCTCCATCACGTGACCCCAATGACGATACGCCCTTCTTGACGCCATCGACCTTGTGACCCTCATGACGATACGCCCTTCTAGACCCTCATTGCCACGTGACCCCTATTGGCAATACGTCCTTCTTGACCCTCCTCTCTATAACGTGACCCCAATGACGATATGCCCTTCTTGACGCCTTCTTGAAGTTGGAAAATGGGTTACAAGAAAGGTTGGTAAAAATTGAAAAAAGGGGTTTTCAAAAAAAATATTCTAAAAAGATGTTCGGACAAAGATTTTTGAGGAGGAAGTGTAGAATTGGATTTAAAAAAGGGTTTGGAAAATTGGTTCAGAAAATGGGCGTCTTCAAAAAGGGGTTTTAAAAACAGGTCGGGAAAAGGAGTCAAGCAAAGTGGTTGAAAAAGGAGATTGGAAATCTGTAAAGGAAATTTGAGAAAGGAATTCGAAAAAAATATTTATAAAAGTAGTTTACAAGAGAGGTGGGTGGGAGGGGTATCCTCCAAAATGAGCTAAAATTTAATTCAGAATAGAAGCGACTTAACGAAATATGGCACAATAAATTTCCGCAAAGATAAAAATGCGTCCCGAACAAGAGTGAAAAAATTTCATTTCACCATTTCTTCCATCTCCTCAACAAAAAACTATTCCATGCACAAATAGGTAAATTCCCTTTTTACCTTCCCAGTGATTATCGAAACTGCTAACAATTCCTGAATTGAAAGAAAAACCCAGCCGGCGAAAATAACTCGGCAAAAAATAAAAAAATCTCATCTCATCGCACATCAATTGAGAATTCGTAAAAACTTCTCTCTAAATTGAATGATACTCAGCAGAGCGTCTCCACCAAGTGAAAATCGATATGATACACAGAAGGCAATGAATGCACTGTGGAAGTCTGTGAAAGTACCTGGCGGATGAATTTCCCGCCAAAAGTGGAGGGCGCGGACAAGGACAGACGCGAGCCTACAGGGAATCGTAAGCGGGCGTTCGCATTTGGCGCGAGGCGACAAGCTTTGGCTTTCGTCGAAAAGTCATAGGCGTAGGACGTAGATAGACGTAGATAGACGTAGATGCAGTTCGCAGCACTGCATCCCGCACATCTCGCAGGTGCAGGGCGTGGTACCTTGTCGGCAATATCGATTACAATCCGGGCGGTTGCGCATTCACGTCGACACGTGGACGGACGCAGCCAGACTAAATTTGCGTTGCCCTATATTTTAGGTCCGCACTCATCTGCCTCTCAAAGATTGATTGCTTTCCCCCTGACTCCGCGGCCCCGGCAACCCGAACGACGGAACCAAATTCGTCCAACACCCGTCCCCCCCCCCCCCCCTCCGCCCCCCGTGACCGACTCAAACCGACTGCGACTCCACCCGTCCCGGCAGCATCCTTGTTCCTACCGCTCGACACACCAACCCACCGCTGCCACCATCCCGTCACTGCCACCATCCCACCGCTGCCAGCATCCCGTCGCTGACACCATCCCACCGCTGTCTCCGTCCCACCGCCGTCTCCGTCCCACCGCTGTCCAGGGATGGGTACGTGTAATTCATCACGTACTATACATACATTTCCTTATACATTCCCTTATTGTACATATATTACTGTGTACTTTACCCCCCTTTTATAGAAGTGTCTTTTTTAAACACTTCTACCGAACTTTCGTGTTTTGAAAGTTATTTTAGAAATCGATTTTATAAATGAGGTTCTTAAACATATTTACTGGATGGGTTTTAGTAGGTTTTTTACAACACCCCCACTTTGAAAACAACTTTAAGAAACCCTCTTTAACTCTTGTCACTTACACATCTGAAAAATGACTTAGTACTTTTATGGGGTTAAATTGACCCCAGCTGACTTTAAAAAACGCTGTCATACTGATTGTATGCAAGTTTTCAACTTGAAAAAATTCACAGATGATATTTAATACATAGAAAGTAAATTCTGATTGTCTTTTAAAAATGAAAATTATTTTGTCTATAAAAAATTCTCAAAATTTAAAAGTTAAAAAAAAATAATTTTTTATTAAAGAATTCATAACTTTTACAATTATTAATATTTATAAAATTTGGTTTGTGTACTATTCTAATATCACGTGGAAAATTGGGGTTTTTTCACACCTCCTTTTCTAAATACACTTTTTAATCCTTCTTTCCAACCCCCATTTCCAAATACAGAGTAGGCACAAAATTTGGCGACGTCTTTACAACATCCTTACGACATTTTTACGACATCGTAAAGACGTCGCCAAATCCTATGACATCTTTTAACGACATGGACATATGATGTCTTTACGATATCGTAAAAATATCGTAATGATGTCGTAAAAACGTCGCCAAATTTTGTGCCCACTGGGTACCTTTTCTAAGTACCTTTTCAAAATATCTTTTCTAAACACTGTTTGTTCAGAAATTTATACTTCCCTATTTTAAAACTTCCTTCTGAAAACATATTTTTCAATAGGGTTGTTTCCAAAGTTAGATATCAGTTATCCAATGAATGGATCTTATAATTCATAAAATTCTAATTTTAAAAACGCCCATAAAATATTTTTTGCATATTGTTTACTATTTTTAATTTAAAGTTGAAATTTGAATTTTCTATCACGATTTCGATTGGAGGGCCACTCTGACGCCATAGGGGTCGGATTTTCGACCAATCGCAGCTTATGTGTCAGTGATTCTCAACTATGTTTTTCTTTGCCGATATGTGCACGTCGAAAATACAAATCAGAAAATATTGTTTAAAAAAATGCCAAACGAGGGTTTCGTAAAAGCTAAATTTTCTTTTTTCGTCACATAAACCTTAATAAGTAAAGCAATAAAATAAAAATAATCAGAATTGATACCACAGACCGTGGCCTAAGCTCTTCATTAGCTTCGTTAATTTCTATCTCGGTTTCTATTTTCCATCAAAGCCACATTGTCATATTAATAATTATGAGAACCTCTGAGTCACGTGATATCTACGTGACACGAATTTGAATGTGTTTTTCCGCCTTCAATTTTTAATAATTTTTTTTCTGTTGAACGACTCAGCAGAAAAAAAATTTTTAATGCACTTTGAGTTTAGATTAAAACTATGTATTCAAAAATTATTTTATCTAAAATTGTGAAACAACCCTATTGCTGTTTGCCGATTGTTGTTAAAACATCTGTTTTAAACCTCTTACCCCCCATCTATACCCCCTTCACAAACATCTTTTCTGAACACCATTCTGGAAGTTTTACATTTCCAAACTTATTTCACAAACCTCTTTTACAAGTAACTTTCTTAAATACTTTTTATGTGCACCTTTCAGTAGGTAACTTACACCACCCCCACCGCTAAACCATCTTTAGCAAACATCACTTTTAAACACCTTCCACTTATGTCCACATTTCCAGCCTCGTTTTGCAAATACGTTTTCCAAATGTCTTCTTAAACACCTTTTATAAACACCTGTTATTAGGTACCCAGCGAAAGTTTCGGATTAAAATTCATTCCGAAATTTTCCGAATCATTTCGGAATTTGTATCCGAACCAAACAGTATCATTCCGATCTAATCCGAAGGAAGTTTTCAATCGGAATTAATACGAAGCCCATTCAAAATCAATCCGAATGAATCCGACAATCAGAATAAATTCGGATTCATTCGGATTGAAAATCCTGATTGATTGGATTCATTCGAATTGAAAATAAGGATTTATTCGGATTGAGCAGATTTGTTCCGATTGAAAGTCGGATTAGTTCTGATTAATTCGGATGGCGGATTCATTCGGATTACCAGTTCGGATTGATTTTAAATGGACCTTAGATTAATTCGGTTTGAAAACTTCCTTCGGATTAGATCGGAATGAAACTAGCTTTCGCTAGGTTAAGTTACATCCCCCCCCCTCTTGTAAACTCCCTTTTGAAAACAAATGTTTAAGGGCATGTGATACTTTTTGATCGAATTTAGCAAGATGAAACTTTTTTTTTAATTTTGCAAGATAAAAAGAGTCAATAACGGTCCGTTTTAATGTTTTCTTCCGTTTTCCAAAGTTTCAGGGCAAAATATTCATTTTTGTGGCTGAAAAGTTGGGTAATTTGATCACTCATAAAGCATAGAGCACCTAACCTCAAAGTGACAAATGCATTACGAATTTTAGCAAATTTAAACTTTTTTTCATTATACAAGATAAAAAGAGTCAATAACGGTCCGTTTTAATATTCTCTTCCGTTTTCCAAAGTTTCAGGGCAAAATATTTATTTTTGTGGCTGAAAAGTTGGGTAATTTGAAAATCAATAAAATCGAAAAAAATTGCTCATATAGTAAGTATCACATGCCCTTAAACCCCTTTCCCAAACTTTGGAGAAGGAATTAGAAAAAAGAATTTGGAAAGGGGTTTTGAAAAAAAGGGTTGAAAAGGGTAGCTGGGAAAATGTTATGAAAAGGGGATTAAAAACGGGTTGAAAAGGGGTGTGGGTAAGGCATGGGCGGATTAAGGGCATGTGATACTTACTATATGAGCAATTTTTTTCGATTTTATTGATTTTCAAATTACCCAACTTTTCAGCCACAAAAATAAATATTTTGCCCTGAAACTTTGGAAAACGGAAGAGAAGATTAAAAAGAAACCGTTATTGACTCTTTTTATCTTGTATAATGAAAAAAAGTTTAAATTTGCTAAAATTCGTAATGCATTTGTCACTTTGAGGTTAGGTGCTCTATGCTTTATGAGTGATCAAATTACCCAACTTTTCAGCCACAAAAGTGAATATTTTGCCCTGAAACTTTGGAAAACGGAAGAAAACATTAAAACGGACCGTTATTGACTCTTTTTATCTTGCAAAATTAAAAAAAAGTTTCATCTTGCTAAATTCAATCAAAAAGTATCACATGCCCTTAAGACCCTTCGGGGCCCGGTGCTTAAATTAACGACGGGGCCCCTTTCAGGCGGGGGATTTTAGGAAAAAGAGCATAATGCGTTCTCATTGTAGAGATTTTTATGTAATGTCTTAGCTAATTATCATAAACTTTAAATTTAATATTCTTTTTTATAGAGCTGAAGAGAGTTTTACATAAAAAATTCTGTTTAGCATTTTAAAATAATATTTCGTCAGATTCCATTTGAAATTCTATCCTTTACTTTTTTTCTGTATAACCACGGGTTATTTTACTGCAATACTTCATATTTTATTTTTTCCTCGGGAAACTGGGGGCCCCCCACTAGTGCGGGGCCCGGTGCTTCAGCACCATCAAGACCCTCCCATGATTCCGGCACTGGGGTAAGGGGTTTAGAAAAAGAGGATTAGAAACGGGGTTAAAAGAAGGGTTTTGGGGAAAAAGATATATTGAGGGGGGGTGGAAAAAGGGTTTGGATAAGGGGTTTTGAAAAAGCATATTGAAAAAGGGGTTAGAAAAAAGATTTTTGAAAGGAGGTTTGAAAAAAAGGTTGAAAATGGTAGCTCGGAAAATGGTATGAAATGGGGGTTAAAAAATGATTGATAAGGGGTTTCGGTAAGGGATTACGAAAAACTGGGTTAAATAAAAGGGGTTTGAAAAGGGGTTTTGAAAGAGAGTGTTGAAAAAGGTTAAAGAAAAGGGTTTTGAGAAGGGGGTTGAAGAAAAGTCTAGAAAAAGTGTTTAAAAAATAGGGTTTGAAAAACTAAGTTGGGTAAAGTGGTTGGGGAAAAAAAATATATATATAGGGGCGGGGGGTGAAAAAGGGGTTTCGAAAACAAGATTCGAAATGTTGAAATCTGAAAAAGTGGAGGCTGAAAAAGGATTCTGAAAAAGGGTTGTAAAGGGGTTGTCAGAAATAATAACTTGAAATTTTTGTATCTCTCATTCTAAAAGTATTTAATTTTCGTGAAAGTTTATATTACGAGATATCTCGAACAATCGCTTCTTTTCAGAATAAATTTTCTCTCTGCTAGAAATTTTTATTGAAAATGGACTTTTTAATTAGACTAATGAGATTTAGGAGATTCGGGGTGTGGAAAAAAATAGAGAGGTAAAGTTCTGAGTACAACAAATACAACTTTATTACGAAGAAGAACGAATCGCATCTTTCTATTTGTCTTCATTAACGCTAATTCATTCACCCTGAGAAAAGTCTGGCAGGTTCAGTTGGGATCAGAGTTTTAATGCCGAAGTAGAAAAAGTTTCGAAGCCTCGTAAAGGCAATCGACTTGCGATATTGATAATATCTTGCTTTTTAAACTTTAAGCAGGGGCTTAAAAGATCGACTACCTGATAAGAATCTTCTTTCTTGAAAGCTGGAACAATTGTTTCCTCTCTCTACCTCATTTCCAGCTGGTTGAGCTTTTTTTGCCTTATACTAAATAAGTCTGAAAATAGAAATCCTGGAAATCCTTAGAAATCCACTAACATTTTTTAAATCTCTAGACATTTGGAAATCCTTTGAAATTCCTCCAAATTTTCGAAATTTATTGAAATCTTGGAAATTTGTGTAATTTTCAGAATCTCCAGAAATCTGGGAAATTTTTGAAATCCTTTAAAAGCTCTAATAAAAATAGAAAGATTTTTAAAATCTAGTGAAATCTTTATAATCTCAGAAGTATCGTATATATATTGCAATTTGGAAATCCTTAGAAATCCTACAAAATTTTATAAACCTCTTAAAATCTCGAAAATCCCTTAAAATCCATTCAGATTCCACAAAATTATAGAAACCTCTTGAAATATTAGAAATCCTTTTAAATCCCTTATAATTTTTGACATCTCTTGAAATCTTCAGTCTTTATAAATTTTTGGGAATCTTTAAAATCTCAGATGTATCGTATATGTCTTGCAATTTGGAAATCCTTAGAAATCCATTTGGATTTTCGAAATCTCTAGAAATGCGAAATCTCACAAAATTGTTGAAATCTCTAAAAATATCTTAAGCCCTCTAAAATTCTTTCCATTCCAACAAAATTTTGGAAATCTCTTGAAATCTTGTAAATCCATTTAAATTCCACAAAATTATCGAAACCACTTGAAATATTGGAAATCCTTTGAAATCCCTTATAATTTTTGACATCTCTTAAAACCTTCAGTCTTTAGAAATTTTTGGAAATCTCTTTACATTTTTGAAATCATTTGAAAGCCCTACTATTTAAAATTAAAAAAAAATTTTTAATTTAAATTTTTAATTTCTTAAATCCATTAAAATTTTTGAATTTAATTAATTTAATTTTTGAAATCTCCTGAAATTGCTTGAACTCTTTTGAAATCCCCAGAAATCTTTAAAAACTTGTCAAATCATACTCATAACAAAAAATTCCTTAATATCCAAAAATCTCTAAACTTTCAATCTTTATAAAAAATTTGAAAGCAGTGAGATTGAAATAAAAAGGAAAATTAAATATAGAAAAGGTTTTCTTTGTTTTCTTTAAATTATTAGAGGGAATATCCTGATCTCTATTAGATCAAGCAAGTGACGATTCTCTCACTCGAGTGGGTCTGAGTCTAAATCAAATAAAATAAAATCTCGGGGATTAGATCGAGGGTGGATTTCTACACCTTGGGATTTTATCTTTCAAATAATACCCCAAATCCCAAATCATGATTAGTCGAGTTGGAGATTATCTGAGATATAAATTTTCCCGAAGCTGAGAAAGTTGACCCTTACTTGCGTCAATCACTTTTACCCTCTCAAGAGACTATTCGCCTAAAGGTTTTTTTCAATTTTGAAGGAAAGATTTTTATTTTTTACACCCTTAATGCAAGTTAGATTTTCGAAATTTTGCATTTACGTCAATCTTTCAACATTTTATAATAGTCCAAAATTTTTGTAGCCACAGAAATACTTAAAAATTCTTTCGAAAGTTAAAATTTTTTTTAATTGTTTTTTTTTCGATTTTAAAATTTTCAATCTTTTGAAATTCTTTAGAATATTTTAAATCCTGGAAAATCTCTGGAAATCTTTGAATCCTTTTTTATTGATTTAAATCTTTGGAAGTCTGCTGAAATTTTTTAGATTTTTTATTTAGAAATATCGGGAATCTCTTAAAAACTTAGAAATCCCACGAAATTTTGGAAATCCTTTTAAATTCCTTGAAATCTTTTGATATTTTTGAAATCTCGTAAATTTTTTGCGTCTAATCTCTTGAAATTCCTAAAAATTCTCTGAAATCCATGTAAGATTATGAAATCTTTAGAAATGTTGGAAATTCTTTGAAATTTTATAAAATTTTGTAAACCACGTGAAATCTTGAACATCCTTTGGAATCCCTTGAATTATTTGTTATATCTCAAAATCTACAAATTTTTTTGAAATCTCTTGAAACCTTAAAAAATCCTCGAGAAATATTGAAAATCTTTTTACATTTTTAAAATCCTTTAAAAACTTTGGAAACCTTTGAAATCTCTTGAAATCTTAGAAATTCCTTGAAATCCCTTGAAAATTTTTAAATCTTTAATTTTTTAAATTTCTCTCAATTTTTGTGCTTCTATTCTCATGAAAATCCTGAAAATCTTCTGAAATCCATTTAAGATTCTGAAATTTCTATAAATATTAGAAATCCATTAAAATCCAATAAAATTTTAGAAACTATTTAATATCTTGGAAATTTTCTGAAATTCCCTGACATTTTTTTAATCTCTATAAATGTTTTCGCTTTAAATATTTTGAGATATCTAAAAATCCTTTGAAATCCATTTTAATTTCCTAAATCTCTAGAAATCTTGGAAATCTTTGGAAATCGCATAAAATGTTGGAAACGTCTGGAAATCTTGGAAAATCTTTGAAATCCCTGGAATTTTTTTAATCTCTATACATTTTTTTCTTTATGTCTTTCGAAATCCCCTGAAATCCATTGAGGTTTCTGAAATTTTCAGAAATATTGGGAATCCTTTGAAATCCATTGAATTTTTTGGAAAGTTTGGAAAACCTTTGAAATCAATATAAATTTTTAATAACTTCTGAAATCCTTTTCATTAATTTATTAATGAAAAAATAAAATACCTTGAAAACTTAAAAATCTCCAAAAATCTTTAAAGCCCTTTTAAACCTTATGAAATCTGTTTAAAAATTGTGAAATCTCTAGAATTCTCTTAAAATCTTTTGAAATCTTTTGAAATCTCTAAAAATCCTTTGAAATCCTTTCAAGTTTCTTAAGTCTCCAAAAATATAAAAAATCCTTTGAAATCTTACAAAATTTGATAAATATCCTGAATTCTTGTAAATACTTTGGAATCCATTGAATTTTTTTAATTAATTCGAAATATTGTAAATCCTTTGAAATCCTTTAAAATTCACTTAAGTTTCTGAAATCTCCACAAATATTGAAAACCTTCTGAAATCTCACAAAATTTTGGAAATCTTTAAAAATCCTGAAAATCTTTTGAAATCCCTTAAATTTTTCTTAACTTAAAATTTTTTAAATATAATTTAAAATATTTCTCTAATAATCTCTTATTAAGTGCAAATTTTTACATTCTCAGTAGAGAGAATGTTTTATATTTTTTTATACATATTTTTATACCTTTTTAGAATTACTTGTAAAAAGTTCCGGATAATTATCCTCCTTTTGTAAAAATTTTTTGACGTATGCAAAGCTGGTAAAAAATTCCCTCTGCAAGGTCCATAATAGCACATATTAAAGCTTTCCTAACCAAGAAGCGTAAATCCTACTGCCGGAAAATACTTCTAAAATATGCAGAATTAGAGTCAGCACCACACTTAGCTAGAAAATATGACAATTGTCTTTGAATCTGACTAAATTGAATGAAATTTGGCACAGCAGCCTCTTTTATTATTTTCTCCACTTGGCTTGCCAAACTTACTCTTCCATCTTTTTACTTTATATATCTTCATCATCATTATTATTATTATTATTATTATTATTATTATTATTTTAATTATTATTTTTATTATAATAATAATTATTATCATTATAAATTATCATAATTTATTATATTATAATTATTTTACATTATTTAATTATTATTATTTTCCAAATATTATAGCAATTATTTCTTCCTTTTCGACCATGAAATAAAAAATTTATTTTTTACCTCCTCATTTTACTTAAAAAAAATTATCTAAGTACTTTTGAAAAAGATTTAAAGTATATTTAAGAAAAAATGTGAAAAATTAAATTTTGAATTTTTTTTTATACAAATAATTTTTAATTTCCCATTTCGAAAAGGTCACATAGGAAAATTGACTTCATACTTGACCTAAGGGTTGCTTTTAACTCACAATTAAAAGTCCTCAAAAGGTTTTTAGCTCTGGTTAAAAGGAATTGAGATTTTAACGTTTTTTGATAAAAAAAAATTGTTTAGTTGATAAATCTCGGGAAATATTGACCTGGGAGAAAAACACTTCATTTGAAAAGTTGAATCTGAACTAAAAATTATTTAAGAACTTTTTATTCAGGGGTAAAAGAAATATTTTGGAGAAATATTAATTAAATATTCATAATAATTTTTTTTTTTTCATTTTTCTTGAAAAATATCAATTTAAAAGTAAAAAGTACTAACACAAAAAAGATCTATTTCAATGCGATTTACAACTTTCCTCTGGAATATTTTTTCTCCAGATCAATATTTCTCGAGATTTATAAAGAAAATGATTTTTTTGATCGAAAAAACGCAAATAACTTCGTTGCCATGAATCTGAATTAAAAATCCTTTCGGGACTTTTCATTCAGGGGTAAAAGGAACCCTTGGGAGAAATATTAATTAAATATTCTCAAAAAAATTTTTTTTTTCATTTTTCTCGAAAAATATTGACTTGAGGATAAAAGGTGTAAACACAAAAAATATATATTTCAATGCGATCTACAACTTTTCTCTGGAATATTTTTTCTCCAGATCAATATTTCTTGGAATTTATCAAACAAATTTTATTTTTTAATCAAAAAACGCAAATAACTTCATTTCTATGAAGCTGAACCCAAAATCCTTTGAGGACTTTTCATATAGGGGTAAAAGGGAACCCTTGGGAGAAATATTAATTAAATATTTTCAAATTTTTTTTTTTCATTTTTCTTGAAAAATATTTACCTTCTTTCGAATAGTTTTCATACCGACTTTTCAAAAAAAATTTTCCAAAAACTCTTTTCTAACCATTTTTTCAAACCATCTTTTCAAACCCCCATTTCCAATCCCTTTTCCAAATGCTTTTTCCAACCCTCTTTTCTAACTTCCTTCCCAGATCAATTTCCCAAACCAATTTTCCGAAATCCGTTTCCAAACCCCTTTTTCTAATTTCCTCCTTTAAATCAGCGGTTGTCAACCGGTGGTACGCGGTACTCCTAGGGTACGCGACAATTTCAGGGGGTACCGCGTACCCCTGGGGGTACGCTTTTATTTTTAAATATCGTTTTTTTTTTTAATTCTTCGTGCAATATTTTTTTGTGGTTATAGTTCAAATGTAATGTCAACAAACGTATAGGTTAGTCACGAAGTAGTATAAGGAGACCAATCGCCTATGGTAACTTATACAGAAAGTGGCCTCACTTTTGGGAGTCAGAGAAGCAGATTTTCAATAATCCACCGATGCCAGCGTTTATGCGGAAAATCCGGGAATTACTATATCACGTGATCGGAACGTCATCAAAACATTTCCCGCTTTAAAAACATAACCTAAAATTGATTATGGATGCACCACGTGATCCATCACGTGATCACATCAGATATCGATTTTAGGTTATGTTTTCGTGGCGGGAAATATTTTGATGACGTTTTGATCACGTGATATAGTAATTCCTCGATTTTCCGCATAAACGCTGGCATCGGTGGATTATTGAAAATCTGCTTCTCTGACCCCCAAAAATGAGGCCACTTTCAATATACGGAGATTGGTCTCCTTATACTACTTCGTGAGGTTAGTGCAATTAGAGCAGTATGAGTACTATAAAGAAAATTAAATTAGATACAGGAATGGTCCCTAATAAAATTAAAAATAAAATAAAATAATAAAATGAATAATAAAATAAAATAATAAAATAATAATAATAAATAAAATAATAAAATAAATAAAATACGATGAATCGTATTTACAATATGATTTTATCTCGAATTTAGGAAGCCCTCCACTATTGATATTTATTCATATTATTATTAATTAATAAAATTATAGGACATTTTTTTAAATTATATATTTCCTTTGATTTCTGTAAAAGACAATATTAAAACATCCAATAGGTTATATTATTTCTTCAACCTTTCTCTGCTTTATACCGCCAATTTAACATCAATCATCTGATTATGGTTACTTTTCAATCTAAACGTAGCTGTATGGAACGCCCTAGCGAAAGCTTCGGATAGAAATGCATTCCGAATCAATCCGAATCATTCCGGAATTTGTGTCCGAACCAAACAGTTTCATTCCGATCTAATCCGAAGGAAGTTTTCAATCCGAATTAATCCGAAGCCCATTCAAAATCTATCCGAACATTTAATCCGACTGAATCCGAATCAATCCGTCAATCCGAATGAGTCAGAATTAATCCGAACTTTCAATCCGAATGAATCCGATCAATCCGAACGAATCCGAACTTTCAATCCGAATGAATCCGATTTAATCCGGTGTATCCGAACCAATCCGAATGAATCCGAAAAATTCGGATTCATTCGGATTGGTTCGGATAGACCGGATTAAATTGGATTCATTCGGATTAAAAGTTCGGATTAATTTGGATTGACCGGATTGATTCGGATTCAGTCGGATTAAATCTTCGGATAGGTTTTGAATGGGCTTCGGATTAATTCGGATTGAAAACTTCCTTCGGATTAGATCGGAATGAAACTGTTTGGTTCGGACACAAATTCCGGAATGATTCGGAAGCTTTCGGATTGGTTCGGAATGAATTTCAATCCGAACCTTCTGCCAGGGCGGGGTACGTGATTGTAATTTGGGGGTACATTTTTTTAAAAGGTTGCCGACCACTGCTTTAAATCGTCAAATGGAATATTGGAAATCTCTTAGTTGTTGCTTAAAAAAATAATGACGAGATAGTGAATTGACTAAATACCTGCGATATCGAGTGCAAAGTAAAGTTCTGAGGACTTATTCAATAAGCGAACGAGTTCTAAAGTTGGAAGACGAAGTAATGAATTATCTGGATCAAAGATTGAACTTTAGCTCTGGAGAGATGTTGTAGATAAGTTTAGTGAATTGAAGTTTTGTAATCCCTCGCGTTTGTATGTTTTAAGGATCGGCGCGGCGTTTGCGTGACGACAGGGACTTGAAGCGGATAACTTGGTTATAAGTGTTTTCAACTGTAAGTCCGGGTAGATCAAGTTGAGTTTAAACGGACCGTAAGTCCGTGCTTGCACTTTATTCGCAACTGGCATTTCCGCCTCTTCGTGCTTCGTACTTCGTACTCAATGGACGAGTCCGTAAAAGATAATTCCTCCTCTGACATCGAAGCGTGGCAAAGTTCGTTCAACCTGTAACTCTAATACCACCTCCTCGGCCCTGAAACTTACCTCGTAGGACTTTGATACTTGTGTACGCGCTAGGCTATCAAAGACTTAATTCTACGAACCACAAGATGGGATTTATTATGCTAAATAAAAAGGAATTCAACTTAAGGGCGTCGAAGGCAACTTCCGACATCAAAATTCTATTTACTCGGTTTATTTAATGAATAATGTCAACAAAAGTTGTAGATCGCATTGAAATAGATCTTTTTTTGTGTTTTCTATACTTTTTACTCTCAAAATATTTTTCGAGAAAAATTAAAACTAACTGTCAAGTTGTATAAACTTTTGTGCTCATTCAATGAGCTCTTTGCTTCCTGTAAGCAAATATGTTTTGCTTCCTCATAGAGGAAGCATTAAGTATTTAATTTTCTTTTCATCAGCATTAAATTTTGATTATCTGAAAAGTTATATTCGAAAAACTCTTTTTCAAAATTTACAATAAAGCATAACTTTCTTATTATTGAATGAAATGGATTAATCTTATAGGTCAATCGATTCGGCTGGACACAAGGAATCTTCATTTTCCTAACAACAGCTTTAAATTTTTATTATTTGAGAAATTATAGTTAAAAAATTGAATTTTTAAAAAATAATTTTTTATAACTTTCTTATTTCTCAATGAATTACATTAAGCATACAGGTAAATCGATTCGTCTCGACATAAAAAATATTTATTTTCCTTACGTCAACTTAAAATTTTGATTATTTGAAAAGTTATAGTTAAAAATTAATTTTTGAAAATACAATTAACCATAACATCCTTATTTTTTAATGAAATGCATTAATCATATAGGTCAATCGATTCGTCTAGATGAAAGGAATCTTCATTTTCCTTACATCAACTTTAAATTTTGAATATTTGAGATGTTATAGTGAAAAAATGAATTTTACGAAATTTATAAAACTACACAAAACTTGTAAAATTTAATATTTTGGTAAACCATTATAAAAAAATTCAACTTGGTAAATAGTGGAATAATTATGCCAAATTTCATCAATTTATCTATACGCGTTCTAAAGATATTGCAGGATCGTTAAAAGCGTGACACACACACACACACACACACACACACACACACACACACATATCCGGACAATTTTTCAGGACATCATATTAGATATATTCCACTTAAAATATGTTCAAAAAAACCTTTTTTTAGAAACTGGATTTTTGTCACCACTACAAAGCTTCCTCTATGAGGAAGCAAAAAAAAAACTTTTTGAGAATATTTAATTAATATTTCTCCCAAGGGTTCCTTTTACAGTTGAATGAAAAGTTCTCGAAGGTTTTTTAGTTCAGATTCATAGAAATGAAGTTATTTTTGTTTTTTTGATTAAAAAAATAGTTTTTCTGATAAATCTCGAGAAATATTGATCTGGGAAAGAAATGTTCCAGAGAAAACTTGTAGATTGCATTTAAATAGAGCTTTTTGTGTTTACACTTTTTACTCTCAAATTGATATTTTTCGAGAAAAATGAAGCAAAAAAATTTTAAGAATGTTTAATTAATATTTCTCCCAAGGGTTCCTTTTACTCCTTAATGAAAAGTCCTGAAAGGATTTTTAATTCAGGATCATAGAAACTAAGTTATTTGCGTTTTTTTTTTGATGAAAAAATCGTTTCTTTGATAAATCTCGAGAAATATTTATTTAAGAGAAAAACACTCCAGGAAGCAGTTGTAGATCTTAACGAAATATTTCTTTTTTGTATTTACAGTTTTTACTCTCAAGTTGATATTTTACAAGAAATATAAAGTTTTAGATGTTTTTATTAAACCTTTTTAAATAGCTGAGAGATTTCTAAAAAAAATTATGAAGAAACTTATCGGAGAAAAGTAGCAAAGGTTGTTTCTGAATTCCTCTTTAATTGAAGAAGAAACTGTTACTTTTACATGCTAAAGTTTTTCTTTTGAAATCTTTTGGACCAATAATTTTGAAATTTTTTATTAAAAATATTAAAACTCAATTTTCTCGAAAAATATCCACTTTAGAGTAAGAAGCTTTTAAAGAGAAAAAGTGTGATTTTATGAATTCTAAAACTTTCGTCTGAATTATTTTTCTTAAATGTAAATTAAAAATTTTTTTATAGAAAGGGTCAAAAATTTACTTTTTCCCATTTTTCTTAAAAAATATCAACTTGAGAGTAAAATGTATAGGCACAAAAAATATAGAAAAGATATTTGGAAAAAATGTTTGGAAAATCTATATGGAAAAATAGGTCGGAAAAGAGGGTTGGAAGAAGTTGGAAAAATAGTTTGGAAAATGCGGTTGGAAAATTAGTTTGGAAACTGCGGTTGGAAAGGGAAGTTGGGAATTGGGGTTAGAAAATATAAGTAGATGGAAAATCTGTTTGGAAAAGAGGGTTGGAAGAGGTTAGAAAAAATATCAGAACACGTAGTTGGAAAATATGTTTGGAAAAGATATTGGAAAAGGAGGTTGGTAATGCGGGTAAGAAAAAGCTGTTTAGAAAATTAAGTGATTTCAAAACATAGGGTTTGAAAAAGTAATTTCGAAATGTTAGAAAAAAAGTTGGTTAGACAAAAGGGGTTAGAAAAACGAGGTGAGAAAAGGACATTTTGAAAACGGAGTTAGAAAAAGTGGGTTTGAAAAGGGAGTTGAAAAATCGATTTGAAAAAGGTTAGAAATAATGGCCGGAAAATTCGTTTAGAAGAGAGAATCGTAAAGATGTTTGGAAATGGAGGTTAGAAAAGAAGGCTGGAAAAAGTGGTTGGAAGACGTTAGAAATGTAAGTTAGAAAATACGGTTAGAAAATATATTTAGAAAAAATGATTTAAAAGGTTTTTTTAATTGAAAAGGAGGTTAGAAAAAATGGTTGGAAAGAGAGGTCTGAAAATGTAGTTGGAAAATTAGTTTGGAAATTGAGTTTGAAAAAGGAGGTTGGAAACTAATGTTGGAAAATAAGGTTTGAAAATAAGGTTGTAATCTGAGGTTGGAAACTGATGTTGGAAACTGAGGTTGGAAAAAACGAGATTGGAAATGGGGTTAGAAAAAAGGCTTTTAAAAACAGTGTTAGAATAACGGGTTTGAAAAAAAAATGGAAAATGGATTAGGAAAAAGGTTGGAAAAAGGTAAAAACTTATTTAAAAAAATACATTTCTAAATAAAACTTACACTGGTAATAACAAGATCTCTGGAACTGGTTCGGTTGCTAGGCGAGCAGCTTCCTGATTCATAATATTCTACCCCTCAACGTAACAGAATTTAAGCATTAGCATTTTTATTGTTGCAGTTACATTTTTTCATTGATATATTATTTTTTATTAAAGTAAAAATTTAAATTAGACATAAAGGGAGAATTTGTTACCTTCTCGTAACTTTTGATTAAGATCCTTTCTTACAAATGTGATTATGGGGCGTGTGCGTTATATAAAAAACATATTTTCGTGATGAAAGCTTCAGAAACGTAATTATGGGTGTGACTACATGTTAGGAGACATGGGTGGAGGATTTTGTATGTATAAGTCACCCCTGTAATTGCTTTCCCAATAGCTGTTCTCAAAGTCAGCTTCGCACACCCCCTGACCTAATCCACCCCTTGGAAATATTCTCTCCACTCATGATAATTTAAAAAAAAAAGCACCTATATATTCTTTAACCGCTGTTATTACTGAATTAGTTTATTAGACGTATTAACTCGATATTTGTTCTAAGGGTACCTTTTATCCTCGAATTAAAAGTCCTTAAGAGATTTTCATTCAGGAGTAAAAGGAACCTTTGGAAGAAATATTAATTAAGGGGTTACACTAACCAGGCGCGTAGAAAAAAGAAGCTTTTTTTGTGAATTTTTTTCTCGAGTTGGATGTAGTGGATAAAAAAAATTTAGAGCTTTATTACTCATATATTAAAGTTCTCAAAAATATTTTTTATTTATGTATTTACAACAAAATGGTGTCGTGGCCAGGGATGTGAGGCGGTAAATTTACCGGTAAATTACCGGTCATGACCGTCAATTACGACAAGAAAATTTTTGTCAATTTTGACCGTCAGTTTACCTTACCGGTCAGAGTCATTCTGACGGTCAAAATTAATACATAGCTAACAAGTTAGCTGCCTGTGAGATCACTATATGAGGTCACTTTTAATTATTTTTAGAAAAAAAGTAAAAATCAGACACTTTTTATCATTTATTACGGTCTTATTAACAATCACTCCTTACTCTTGAATTTTTATATAATTGAGTTTACAAATCTTTAGATTTTTTTACAAAATATATTTTTTCCAAGTGATGTAAAAATAGATACCTTCTGAGTGTTGCGATTTGTAATAACTTCTACCAGCATTAAAAAAATGTTAATGTTACTATATACAATACAATCACATTTTTTCATCGAAATTTCGGTCATTACCGGTAATTACTGATCGGAAACAAGCTCTGACGGTAAAATGGAATTAGAGAGTTTCAGAATTTGACCGTAAATGACGGTAAATGACCGTCAGAAATTACCATGACCTGACCGATTTTTTTCTGACCGGTAAACTCACATCCCTGGTCGTGGCAGTATAAGAAATGAAAAAAAATTTTTTGGAGGATGAAAACGGTGTGCAGCGTAGCAGTCCTGGTGTCATCTGGAACAAAAAAAAAATTTTCTTAATTTACAATTGTTTTTCTGTCGAAGTACACAGGATTTTAAATTTTGTTTGAAAATTCACAAATTTGTATGAGTTTAAATTTTTTTTTTCATTTTTTAGCAAAAAATCGACTTTAAATTGTTAACTACAAACGTAATAATTTATCAAACATAAAAATCCTGGGTACTTCGACAGAAAAACAATTGTAAATTAAGAAAAATTTTTTTTTTTGTTCCAGATGACACACCAGGACTGCTACGCTACACACCATTTTCATCCTCCAAAAATTTTTTTTTTCGTTTCTTATACTGCCACGACGCCATTTTGTTGTAAATACATAAATAAAAAATATTTTTGAGAACTTTAATATATGTGTAATAAAGCCCTAATTTTTTTTTATCCACCACATACGACTCTAGAAAAAAATTCACAAAAACAGCTTCTCTTTTCGACGCGCCTGGGTAGTATAACCCCTTAAATATTCTCAAAAAATATTTTTTTCATTTTTCTCGAAAAATATCGATTTTATAGTAAAAAGTGTAAACACAAGAAATATGTACTTTGTTAGGATCTACAACTTTCATACAGAACATTTTTTTCTTAGATCAATATTTCTCGAGATTTATCAAAAAAACTTTTTTTTAATCAAAAAAACTCAAATAACTTCGTTGCCATGAATCTGAATTAAAAATCCTTTCAGGAATTTTCATTCGGGGGTAAAAGGAACTCTTGGTAGAAATATCAATTAAATATTCTCAAAAGAAATTTTTTTAATTTTTCTCGAAAAATATCAATTTGAGAGTAAAAAGTATATAGACAAAAAAGATTTATTTCGATGAGATCTACAACTTTTCTTTGGAGTATTTTTCTCCCAGGTCAATATTTCTAGAGATTTATTTAAAAACGATTTTTTAAATAAAAAAAACGCAAATAACTTAATTTCTATGAACCTGAATTAAAAATTCTCTTAGGTCTTTTCATTCAGGAGTAAGAAGAACTCTTGGGAGAAATATTAAATAAATTTTCTTGAAAAATTTTTTTTTTTATTTTTCTTGAAAAATATCAATTTGACAGTAAAAAGTGTAAACAGAAAAATATGTATTTCGTTAAGATCTACATCTTTTCAAGAGAATATTTTTTCTGCAGACCAATATTTCTCGAGATTTATTAAAATAAAGAACGATTTTAAAAACGCAAATAACTTAATTTCTATGAACCTGAATTAAAAATCCTTTTAGGACTTTTAATTCAGAGATAAAAGAAACCCTTGTGAATTTTATTTTAATCAAATCATAGTAAACTTGCGTACCATTTAGTAAAACCACAAGAGCGGATATAATTTAAAAAAGCTTACTTTATGCTCCCATTTAACCACCTTGCTTAAAATTTCTGTTACATTCACTGCGTAGGTAATTCCCAAGCATGATTTATCTTTTTCCTACCAAATGTAATATACATTTTTCTTTTTGACGGAGACTCCTTTAATACTGCATTAACGTCTTATATCGCAAATCTCCCGTTAAGAAGAACACATCCAGAACTTCCGGTACATTACTGAGACTGCTTATACCGTCTAACGAAACTCATTTCTCTTGTTTCTAGAAGAGGATTTTTTTTTACTTGCACTGCAGAACATTCCGCTTTGTAAAAGAAAATCTCTTTTCAAGTACAATCAAAATGGAAGGAAATTTATAATTTATAATTTTAATTTATTTTATAATTAATAATTTAAATTAATTTTATAATTTATAATTTTCTTTTATTTAAACTTCTTGAATTTTTTGTCATTTTGGTCCGAATTTCAAAAATCCCTATAAATTTTTGAAGATGTCGAATATTTGATATTTTGGTCCCTCGTAAGTTTGACACTTGAAAGTTTGAGCAAATAGTAAAATGGGATATCGACATTTGGTCGTTTACAAGTTCTGGAGCATGTACTTTCGTAAAAATAGAAACTTTACTCGAAAATTTTACATAATAGACATTTGCAAGTTGGGTTCTTTCAAACTTCAGAAAAGTGCGAGTTCGGATATTTTAGAGTTCATTTGTTTTCTGGCCTGGCACATAAAACGTCAGATAAAGAGTTCTTCTGATATTTACATGACTTTATCAGGATATATCACCAAGCTATATTTCCAAGATATTCCAAAACTATTTTAGCAAGTATTTTAATTATAAAAGCAAGTATTTGATTATAAAAAGGGATAATAAATTTAAAAAGTGGGTGGAGAAATTTTTTTTCGAAAACAAGAAATTTTATACATGTTATCGGCCCCTCTAAAAAAAACAATTTTTCCTTCTTGACTTTTTTTCGTATCTTGCGTCGTTTGGCTTAAAATTGCAGTTTTTGAGTTTTTTTTTTTAGTTTTGGAATTGTTATAACTTCTCTAGTTTTTATCCAATCAAAAAATGGTGTTAGGATTATTTTATAAGCTCTTTGAACACTATCCAGACATATACATAAATATTTCAAATGATAGAAAAAAATGTTTTTAAAAATTTTGAAAAAGCTATAACTTCTCGAGTATTTGTCAAATTTTGCTGGCTATCGAATCTAGCCTTCATTTTTATACACTGAAGAAGTATAACAAGTCTTAATCCGATTGGAGAATTTTTTTCAAAAGTTATCGGGCCAAATACCTCAAAATACTTGAAAATCACTTAAAATCCCATAAACACTGCTGAAATTCCTTTATAAATTCTACAAATTGCAGCGTTTTAATAAATTGTAACCAGGTTGCCATTATTCGCAAGTTATTATTATTATTATCATTCATTATTATTCGTTATTGTGCATTTTTATTGAGGTGCGCCGAAAAATAAAAATTTTTTAATATAAAAGAAATTTTGGAACGAAATATTATCGGCCTTTCTAAAACTAACAATTTCGTTGTCTTGACTTTTTTTCGTATCTTGCGTCGTTTGTCTTAAAAATACAGTTTTTGAGTTTTTTTTTAAATTTTGAATCTGTTATAACTTTCCTATTTTTCATCAGATCAAAAAGTGTTATTAGAACAATTTCTTAATCTCTCCGAGCACTATCCACAAATATTCATAAATCTCTCGAACCATTAAAAAAAATATTTTTCAAAATTTTTAAAGTGCTATAACTTCTCAAGTTTTCGTCGATTTTATCCGGCTATCGAATGTGGCCTTCACTTTTATACACTAAAAAAGTATGTCAAACCTCAATCCAATTGAAGAATTTTTTCAAAATTTGAGATGAACCAAATGGTCGGTAAATATCGATAATAGAAATCTACTATCAAAAATGACCCATTTACATGATTTTTAAGTTTCTCCAATACAGAGACATCCCCAGATGTTGCCTTATGTCTCGCATTTCCCACCAGCAACTCAGGTTGGCACGTGCCTCTGACAGAGATGTTATTGTCGACTCTGTACAATGTATCGATCGCTTGGGAATTCGCGGAAGAGAATTCGAGTCATGTCTGTGCTTCGTAAGGACCAACGGGGGAGGAGGAAGGACGTGTCGAATATTCTAAAGCAGCCTCACGCCCTCGACTAAGCCCCCAACTCCACCCGTTTCTCACCCCCTCCTATCATCACCCTTGCCCCTTGCCCCATGCACCCCCACCCCCTTTCCCCTCCCACCATACCTCTCTAATTCTCTCTTCGAATTCAAATTGAGCTCAACCACGCTCCCTACCGAGCGCTGTCGTTACTGCTTGCAAGCGTGATGGGTTGAACATGCTGTACGAGAAACTGCGACGATTAGGATTAGAATAGGGTGGGCGCGTGATATATGTAGTATTGAATGCCCCCTTTTCGAAGCTATTGTACCAGAAGATTGTCCAATTTTCTACCCATTTCTGAGGTCGTTTTTTGCCAATTTTTTGAATTTAGAGCGAGAAACACTCGGGAGTTTTGCGATTTATTTTTGGTAGTTGGTAATAATTAGTATGAAGGAGACAGTTTAGAGGGAAACTAGAAGTATTTGCATGGAAAACAAATTACAAAAATTTTTTAATTTGTGAAATTCTTTTCTAAAATACATTTTTAAACCCCTTTCCCAAGTTAATTTTCCGATGATGGTTTTAAAGAAAACAGTTTTCCAACCTTCCTTTTAAAAATTTTCAAACCTTCTATGAACTATTTTTTAAACCATCTTTCCATCCCTATTTTCTAACCTACTTTTTAAAATCCTTTTTTCAATCCTGTGTTGCAAACATCTTAAAACACTTTTTTTCAAACTGGCTTTTCAACCTACTTTTCCAACCTTCTTTCCTTTTTAACCTCCTTTTTCCAACTGTATATTCCAAATATTATTTTATTTTATAATAAATATTATTAATAATATAAATATTATTTTACAAATAATTTTTCCAACCTTTTGAAAATCTCTTTTTAAAATCCACTTTTCGCAAAAATAATTATTTAACCCTATTCTTCAACCTCATTTTTTCAAACAACTTTTCAAACTAATTTTTATACATATTTTCTTCAATCCTCTTTTTCCAACCTTTTTTTCAGTCTCCTTTACCCAAAAAACCTTTCCAACCTTATTTTTCAATCCTATTTTCCAACCTTATTTTCCCAACTCGATTTTCAACTTTATCTTCTAACTCTTTTTCCCAACAACTTTTCCAAGCATACTTTTCAAACATTTTTTCCAACCTTCTTTTGAAAACCCCTTTTCAAAATCCACTTTTCCAAAAAAAACTTTTCCGACCCTATTTTTAATCTCATTTTTCCAATTCCTTTTCCATATGACTTTTCCAACCATATTTTCCAAAAAGTTTTCCAAGCTCCTTTTAGTGTTTGGAAAATTATTTCTAAACAATCTTTTCAACCATATTTTTCACCTTTTCAAAATTAATCTTTCTAACCCTTTTTTCAAAGAAAAATTTAACCATTATTCAAAATCCCTTTTCAAATTCTATATTCAACTTCATTTTCCAAACAAATTTTCCAACCCTTTTTTTCAATCTCCTTTTACCGAACAAATTTTCCAACCTAACTTTTCAACCTCCTGTTTCCAACCATATTTTCCAACCTCCTTTTCAAAAAATTTCCTCTAGATCCCTTTTCCAAACCCATTTTCAAAACACATTTTTTCAAATCCATTTTCCAACCTACTTCTACAAATAAGAATTCCAAATTACGTTTTTCAAAACCCATTTTACAATCTCCTTTTTAACCAATTTCCCAACATTATTTTTCATCGCTCTTTTCAAACTAGTTTTTCAACTTTCTTTTTTAACTATTTTTCTGAAAAATTTTTCCAATCCTAATTTTCAACCTCCTTTTTTCAATCCTAATTTTCAACTTCCTATTTCCCAACAACTTTTCCAACCTTTTTTTTCAATCTCCTTTTTCCGAACAAATTTTCCAACCCTATTTTCCAACCCCCTTTTTAAACTAGGTTTTTAATCTTATTTTCTAACACTTTTTCCAAACAACTTTTCCAACAATACATTTCAAATATTTTTTCAGCCTTATTTTGCAAACCTCTTTTCAAAACCCACTTTTCCAAAAAAACTCTCCCAGCCCTATTTTTCAACATTCTTTTTCCAAACTACTTTTCTAACCAACTTTTATTAATATTTTATCCAATCCTATTTCGCACCATTTTTCCAACGATTTGGAAACATTTTTAACTTTTTTCAAAAATTTCAAAAGAATTAAAAAGATATCAAAAGGGGTTTAAAAAACCTCTTCCCTCAAATTTCGTTAAAACTAAGTATACTTACGTATTTATGCGTATTTATGATTATAACTATTATCATGAAAATCGGCGCAAATGACATTTTCAAGATCAAAATCCAAAAAACCGTTTCTACAAAAAAAGTTTTTTTATATTATTTTGAAAACAGTTGGTTGAATGAAAAAATATTTCAAACAAAAATTGTAGATATTGATACAGTATATCTTTTATCATTTATACATTTTTTTATAAATCCACTATTTTTTGAAAAAATTCAGATTAATTCTTTTGAAGTGAAATTTCGTATTATTTTGAAAATAGTTAATCTGAGGAAAAAAAGTTTCAAATAAAAGATTTATAGTTTTAAAATATACATCTTTTATCTCGTATACATTTTTTCTCTAAAATCATTATTTTTCCATAAAAATTGGATTATTAAGAATTTGTTTCTGTGATCCATTAATAAAGAGGTGTGTTATATTTTCCTTTTTTTTTTATCGAAAAATAATGGTTTTACAAGAAAAATGTATAAAACTATAAAGATGTATTTATTTATGCTCTACAATTTTTATTCAAAACAGTTTTCTCTAACGCTAATATTTGTCGAGACAAATTGAAAAAAGTAAAAAAATATCGTTTTTTGAGTTTTGACCTTGAGAATGTAATTCTCGCCGTTATGATTATTTTCGAAATCAGCGCTTCAAAAAAAAATATATATATTATAACCTTTATTTTTGGCTATAATTTATGAATTTAATGAAATTACTACAATTTAGTGAATAATTCAAATTTTATTGGTTAAGCCGATTTGAGCGCCAGCTTGTTTTGCTCAAAACAAGCAAAAGAGAGTTATTTTAATTTTACTATTTAATTTAATCAACCCTACTAGCACAGACCGCGGAGATGGCGGGGTCAGGGAAAATTCACTAAGTTCACCGATTTTACATTTAAACAATAATGAGATTTATTCAATATCAAAACCACTTACGTCACAAGTCAACTATACATTCGAATTATAGTGATTCGAGCACACAATTAGAAATTAACGAACCCCTGTTCGTCAATGCACAGCGTTATGAAAGAATAGATTCGAATCAATGAATAATCACAGGAAGAGAGTAGTGAAACTGTTACCTGTGCTCAAAAGGGCGTGGCAAAGCACGCGCCTTCCTCGAACTTGCCCTCTGGTCAAGTTCGGCATTTTATACTTTTCAAATTATCCAATATATAAATATCCTTGGCTCAACAGGCCGAATCCAGTAGTAATTCAAATATCAACTGGGTGGTTACTTCACCCCACCCAGGGTAATCTCAAATATAATCAACTTGCACCAACAAAATTACAAAACTCAACACGACTTAAAATGCGTGTTGCGCCAAACGACTACGAGCACAGAGTGAACGAGCTAACGCTTCTCTTCCGGCTTCGTGGCGTGCACGGAAAAAGGCAGCGCCACGAGAATTATCAAAATTACTTAATTCTACTTCGGTGGTAAGCTACACGGTAAGCCACCGATAAATGATAATTTGCCGACGGTCGATCCTCGATGACAAGCTAGGCCCAGAGATAGCGCGGATGTGATAAGGAGCTCAGCCAGCCAGCTGAGTCCACTGAATGACAGGTGAGCAGAGATGTCATCTTCCTGGTCGTTTATGTGCACGGGAATCACATCCATGCACTTTGACCAGGATCCTCTTCGGGCCTCTAGCAATGCGGATCGACGACAGTGTAATTGTATGTGTGTGGTTGTGACTCTGAGCCCCCATGGCTCAGAGTTAACATGAAACAAGAAAGTGTGACAAGTATAAGTGATAGTTCAAGTGAATGAGTTTTTCCAGGTTCCGGATTGCTGGCTGATGGTCAGCTGATTGTTAGGGAGCTCATGTGCTCCAATCAGCTGACAGGTTGTATGCAAACAACCTAACACTCTGTGCTAGGAGTTTATCGCGAATAAGTTAAATTTTAAGTTAGAAATAGGCAAAATGTGCGTGGTATAAAATATACCACGTCACAATATATACAAAACACTTGTTTCATGTTTTTGTATTTTTGTATCCGTACATTAAACGTCCAAGAAGCCATTTCTTATACACAGATTGTTATTCCAGATGCACATGCCAACTAAATATTTTTGCCAGAGACACTTGCCGTCCTGAATTTTTGTTGGAAAAATAGACGACATAACACAAATTCAAAAGGTCTTGTCAACCCTTCCCCTTCATTTAAACGAGAACGGCAAGGTTTAGTTGGATCAGAGTCGCGGTCGGTTCAGCAAAAAAAAGTTTCGCCGCAAAGTTTCATTACAGCGAAACTTTTTCATTTCCATACGGCCGAGCTTTCGGAAAATTCATAAAATAGCCTCAGTAGTCAGCATGGAAAGATGGAGAGATATCGTAGGCGTAGAGGTGGGTGGTAAAGGAGGAGAGGGAGTAGGTGGAAGCGAAGGTGGAAAGGAAGATGGGAGGCAGTGGTCGGATGAATTCAGTGGCCCAGTTTCGCATTAACGAAAATAACCTGGGGGTGGAAAGTCTCTCTTGGGCGATAGTCAATGGCAACGTATGACGTTTCAGCCAAGTATTTCATTCGGAAACTCTCGAGCAGAAATACTTCAAAGCTTCGACAGTTTTAGGCCGGGAAAATGTGAAACTTTAGAGATGAAGGGTGAAACTGGAGGTGTGCATAATTTTTCTACCCGAGTCTAGGCTAGATTCGACAGTAAGCAATTCGACAAAAATTTGAGAAGTTATAGCATTTTAAAAATTTCGAAAAAGATTTTTTTTTGTCATTTGAAAAATTTATGTATTTTTATCGATAGTGCTCAGACAGCTTAAGAAATTATCCTAACAACATTTTTTGATCTGATAAAAACTAACAAAGTTATAACAGTTCCAAAACTAAAAAAAAAATCCAAAAACTATCATTTGAAGCCAAACGATGCAAGATACAAAAAAAGTCAAGAGGACAAAATTGTTTGTTTTAGAAAGGCCAATAAAATTTCGTATAAAATTTCTTTTATATTTAAAAAATTTTTTCGGCCCAATATTTACTTATTATCCCTTTTTATGATTCTTATTCGAACACTTCTCAATGAATCCGAATTTTTTTTCGGATTTGAATCAAGTTGAAGACTATTCGGTTCATCTCGATGAACATAACCACTGGAGGGTCGATTATTTATATTTTCACCTTTCATATTTCACATTTCATATTTTACATTTAAAATTTGTGATTAACATTCTACCACTGAAATTTACTATGAGAATTTATACTCGTCATTGTTTCTAAATTTACATTAAATGTCAGATATTTTCAGATAAATTGAGAAACAACGATTTATGAAAACTAAAATGTAAAATGTAAAATGCTGATCTAAAATTATATATAATCGACTCCCTGAGGCGATTTTGACATGCTTCGTCGAAGGGACAAAAAAGGATGACTACGTAAGATTTTCTTCGCCAATTCCTTAGAATGCGTCTTTAAAGTTTCACAACATTAAAACGCCTCAGGCGACTTTCGTTAGCAGTTCTCCTGCTGTTAGAAACAACTCTTCTTACCAAGACTTCGTCACTTTTATCAGCAGTGTTTACACATTCAACTTATGAAAATACATTTGGTATCGAGACTTTTCAGATGTTTAAATTTTCGTGGGATGCGAAATAACATTTTTATATATTTCATATAGAATTAAGTTTTTTTTTTCTGTACCTGAAAGGAAGAATCACTATCAGTAGCAAGTCAAAATTCAGATGTACCATTCTGGAAAATCCTCAAGATAAAATTCCAAAATCGGTATAAATTTTTTAATAATGCAAATTTCTGAACGAAACTTTATCGGCTTTTTTAAAAGAAACAATTTCGTTCTCTTGACTTTTTTTCGTATCTTGCGTCTTTTGGCTTAAAATTGCAGTTTTTGGATTATTTTTGAGTTTTGTAACTGTTATAACTCTCTTAATTTTCATCAGATCAAAAAATGTAATTAAAATTATATTATAAGCTTTTTGAGCACCATCAGGAAATATACATAAAATTTTCAAATCGATGGAAAACAAATTTTTAAACTTTTTTATCATCCTTCAAAACGCATTTAATACTATAAAAATCCTGAAAAATTGCTAAAATCGACACGTCATAGTATTTAAAATTATTTAACGAATCTCTTATTATAAATAAAAAATCAATAAAATCTCCCGGACGGTTGGATTTTTTTTCCAACGAGAAAACAAGAAATTTGTAAAATCTAGTTCCTTAATTGACAGTTGAGCTCGTTTAAAAAGTTGGACGCAGAGCGACGCGACGTTTTCTCACTCCCTCGAGCAAACGTCGTTTGTTCCCAACATAGTAAAAAAGTTAGCTCGGCGCATTAATTAAAAATTTTCGCAAGAACAACAAAAAGTCAACGTCGGTGTTCCAACTTGTCAGTCGGGAAAGCTTGCGACTTAACGTGTTTAGAAGCATTTAGACTCTGTGCCTGTCACTCCTCTGTTCAATTTTGTTGTTATATTATGTAAATAATTAACTTTGTTTACTCGGCTGATGCTATTTCGTGGTAATCCATCATCAGGCTAGGTTGATTAATGCAGCTGACAGAGCGAATAAAGGCTGTGGGGCACACTAGCTGTAAACCGGAGAAAATCAAATTACGTGGAGATGAAACTACCGACTTTGGTGCCTACCTGCCGCGAATTCGACGATTAAACGCACCGAGCGTGAAGCGTAACATTTTTGGTACAATGTATGCTCATCCAGCGATTGCAGCTTGTTAATTTTATCCTTGATTTAATTTATGTTTTTTGTTTCCCATTTAACAACTGAAATAGATACAAAGATATAGAAAACGATATTTTTATAAACGGAACTTTAACGACCTTTCTAAAACAAAGAATTTTGATCTCTTGACTTTTTTTCGTATCTTGCGTCGTTTGGCTTTAAATTTCAGTTTTTGAGTTTTTTTTTAATTTTGAAACTGTTATAACTTTCTTATTTTTTATCAGATCAAAAAATGTTATAAGAATCATTTCTTAAGTTCTCCTAGCACTATTCATAAATATACATACATTTTTCAAATGATAAAAAAAAATGTTTTTCAAAATTTTGAAAGTGCTATAACTTTCCGAGTTTTTGTCGAATTTATCTGGCTATCGAAAGTAGTCTTCTTTTTTATACAAATGGAATATTTACGTCATATTTGTTTAATTTTTAAACTTATTTTTTTTTAACACTTACTTGGTGTTTATCTATTTCTATTGATTATTTAAAAATGCAATGATTTTTTTTTAATTCGACGTAAACATTGGGGTGAAATGAAATACTAGTATAGTGCAGTGGAAGCGTCTAGGCTGCCAATTTTACGTGTTTACATTGTTCGCGATCGTCGAGAGAATCCAATACAGTGCGAAGTGCTCAAATGTTACGGGTTATAAGAAGGGATAATAAAGCCCTTCATGATCCTCACTTTCACACTCTAGCCATTCTCCTTTTTATTTGCAACATTAAATTTTACAAAAGAAACAATAAATGTAAAAACCTACGGATTTTAGTTTTCAATAAATTCAAGAATATTCAATTGTATATTCTACAATTGTTGAAGATTTTGTTTTTGAAAATTGTCATGTTGGGAGATACTGACAAATTAAATTATTCGAATCCTAAAACATATTAATAATATCTTTTAAAATCATTTAACAATAAACACAAATCACAAAAATAGTATTAATAATATTTTGATAACTTTTTAAAAATTCTCCAATTGGATTGAGGTTTGTCACACATATTAAGAGTATAAAAATGAAAGCTACATTCGATATTTAGAAAAATTCGACAAAAACTCGAAAAAATATAGCATTTTCAAAATTTTCAAAAACATTTTTTTCTATCATTTGAAAAATTTATGTATTATTTATGGATAGTGCTTGAAGAGGTTAAGAAATTATCCTAATACCATTTTTTGATCCAATAAAAAATAATAGAGTTATAACAGTTACAAAACTAAAAAAAAAAACTCAAAAATTATCATTTTAAGCCAAACGACGCAAGATACGAAAAAAAGTCAAGAGGACAAAATTGTTTGTTTCAGAAAGGCCGATAAAATTTCGTATAAAAACTCCCTTTATATAAAAAAATTTATTTTGGCCCAATATTAATTTATTATTCCTTTTTATGATCCTTATTCGAACACTTCGCATTGTATTGGATTCTCTCGAATTTCGCGGACAAGGTAAACACGTAAATTGATAGTCTTGTTGCTTCCATTACTCTATATTAGTCTTCCATTTCACCCCAACATTTTTGTCGAGGAAAGAAAAAAATTCATTGCATTGTTAAAGGTGCGACCAAAATAAATATTAAAAAATAAATTACTGATTTGCTATTCTAATTACATAATTAGATTGTAATGGAGCGTTCAGTGTCCTTCATTTCGTAACTGTTATTACTTTACTTAATTGAGTCTAATTTTAATCGAGTGCCCGATCTGTTAATTGGATTCTGTGAGTGCTTAAAAATTAAGCTAATATGATGTGAAAGTGCCATTTGTTCTGATCCAATTATAGAGAATTGGAATGTAATGAAGTTACTGAAAGTGTGACATCTAGAGTAAATTTTATGGTAACCTGGTTGCAATTTATTAAAAGGCTGCAATGTAGAGGATTTATAAGAATTCAAGGAATTTCAGCAGTTTATGGGATTTTAAGTGATTTTAAAGTATTTTGGGGGATTTGGACCTATAAATTTTGAAAAAAATTCTCCAATCGTATTAAGACTTGTCACACTTCTTCAGTGCATAAAAATGAAGGCTTCTTTCGATAATTAGAAAAATTCTACAAAAATTCGAAAAGTTATAGCATTTTCAAAATTTTGAAAAATATTTTTTTAATGGTTTGACAGATTTATGTATACTTATGGATAGTGATCAAAGAGCTTAAGAAATTATTCTAATAACATTTTTTGATCTGATAAAGAATAAGAAAGTTATAACAGTTTCAAAATTAAAAAAAACTCAAAAACTACAATTTTAAGCCAAACGATGCAAGATACAAAAAAAGTCAAGAAAACAAAATTGTTAGTTTTAGAAAAGACGATAAAATTTCGTTCAAAAATTTATTTTGTATTAAAAAATTTTTCTTTCGGCCCATCTAATTAATAAAAAAGCACAATAATGAATAATAATGAATAATAATAATAATAATAATAATAATAATAATAATTTACGAATAATGGTAACCTGTTTACAATTTATTACAAGGCTGCAATGTAGAGGATTTATAAGATTTCAAGTAATTTCAGCAGTGTTTATGGGATTTCAAGTGATTTTCAAGTATTTGGAGGTATTTGGCCCGATAACTTTTGAAAAAATTCTCCAATTGTATTGAGATTTGTTGCACTTTTTCAGTGCTTTAAAATGAAGGCTTCTTTCGATAGCCAAAAAAATACTACAAAAACTCGAGAAGTTGTAGCATTTTCAAAATTTTTAAAAACGGTTTTTTGTATAATTTAAAAAATTTATGTATATATGTGGATAGTGCTCGAAGAGATTAAGAAATTATCCTAATAACATTTTTTTATCTGATAAAAAATAAGAAAGTTATAACAGTTTCAAAACTACAAAAAAACTCAAAAACTGCAATTTGAAGCCAAACGACGCAAGATACGAAAAAAATTCAAGAGAACGAAATTGTTTGTTTTAGAAAGGCCGATAAAATGTCGTATAAAAATTTCTTTTTTATTAAAAAAAATTTTTTCGGAAAAAAATGAAGTAATAAAAATGCACAATAATGAATAATAATAATAATTTACGAAAAATGGTGTTTTTATTTTTGTTACAGAAGCTGACTACACCTTGGACGATTCCTATTGGAATGAGGAAACTCCTCCTGGTGAGTGTTTGTTGCTTTTATCCCGAGTTGAAATTTATACGAAATGCATAATAATTGGATTACGGTGAAAAACCATAACAGTTTATCGGTACTTCATTCGCTCGTTTCGTATAGTTCGTGCTATAATCCCATTAAGCTTCAAGTTTCTACGACCGAAGAGAGAAATAGAGAGAAACTGGGGGCTTTCACTGGTATCACGCGAGCTAGGAATTTCATCGAGATTCTCCATAAACTAGACATCTTCTGAAGAGGGATCCGTGTCAGAAAAGGTAGTCGATTTTTTTTTCGTCCATTTTTTATCGTATTTCAAGCGAGAATCAAGACATCGTTATTACGATATATTTTTATTTTCCCTCCTCAAGAAACACGTAAGACTGACTCAGGCAAAAAAAAAAGATGAAAGAAATACGAGAATAGATGTATACTTATTTAAGTATACTTATGGATAGTGCTCAGAGAGATTAAAAAATTATTCTAATAACATTTTTTGATCTAATAAAAATTAAGAAAGTTATAACAGTTACAAAAATAAAAAAAAATCCAAAAACTGTATTTTTAAGCCAAACGACGCAAGATACGAAAAAAAGTCAAGAGAACAAAATTGCTTCTTTTGGAAAGGCCGATAAATTTTAGTTTAAAAATTCTTTGTAAACTGTCACCTATTATTACTTGCTTAATTATTTTTCCACCCTTTGCAGAAGCAAGTCACGATTTATGGGGAAAAATCCACCCTTAAAAAGTGTGTCGCAATATGTTTTAATTATAATTAGGGAAATTCTTTTTACATAGTTGGGAGTGTCTTCATATTATCACTGATGTTTTTTTTTTTTTTAAAGTATTACGCTACACTTTATTCAACACAATTTTTCTATCCTTTGTAGAAGCAAGTCACGATTTACAGAGAAACCTTAACCCTTCAAAAGAGTGACGTAATAAATGAAATTTTCTTTTACTCTTTTGCAAGAAAATTTAATATCATTTTATTTTGATAAGAGTGTCAATAAATGAACTTTAATTTAATAAGAAAACTTTTAATTTTTATTAATATTTAAAAAATTTTTTAATTATAGATTTTTTTAATGATGAAAACTTTTAAATTTTGGGTTCTGTTGAAATAATAATAATAATAATAATAATAATAATAATAATAATAACAACAACAACAACAATATTAATTCTATATGATTTATGAATTTTTATAATACCTAAATTTTTATATCAATTAAAAAATTTTCTTTAAATTTGGATGTCATGCGAAAATGAAAATATTCAAATTTTCCATAGTTTAAATTTATGCGCATGTTATCAATTTAAAATTTTGGGTAAAAAGCTTTGAAAGTCGAAATTTCTCTACCAAGAAATTTGTTTATAAATTTGTTTCGCATTTTTTAAAATGTTGCAATATTTTCCTGGTTGTAAATTTGAAAGCATTTGATTAAGGATAATTTAAAAACATGACAGTTTGGAAATTGGAAGAGCGATCTAGCTTGAAAGTGGAAAATATTCAACTCTGGAATTTTTAAAAATTAAATTAGTTCATTATTTGTAAATTCCATGTTTTTAAAATATACGTCGTACTAAAGCAAATTAAAAATGACATCCAATGAAAAATTTGAGAAAATTTAGAAAAATTGGGTGGATAAAAAAAACAGTTAAAAATAAAAATAGTAAAAACACATTTTTCATTAATTTCACGAGATAACTTTCGAAAAAATTCTCCACTGGTATTGAGATTTGTTACACTTCTTCAGTGCATAAAAATGAAGGCTACTTTCGATAGCTAGAAAAATTCGATAAAAACTGGAGAAGTTATAGCATTTTCAAAATTTTGAAAAACATTTTTTTCTATCACTTGAAAAACGTATGTATATTTATGGATAGTGCTCGGAGAGCTTAAGAAATTATCCTAATAAAATTTTTTGATCTGATCAAAAATAAGAAAGTTATAACAGTTCCAAAACTAAAAAAAAAACTCAAAAATTATTAATTTCTCTTTCATAAATTCTATTTAAAAACTAGGGGTGCCATTGTGGGCACACATTCTCATCACACTTCGCGCGCTTGCATTCGTTTACCAACCTTCATCGCTGCTATATACTTTTATTTAAATTACTTTAGTTTCAAATGAAGAAGAAACTAATATACTTAAGGTTCTTTCGACCTTAACGAACACATTCTCATCAAGGACAAATAATTATGTTCTTATATTTTTCTCTGTATCACGCGTTATTTGGCTCAAAATTTGAATTTTCGATTTTTTAAAAAAATTCAAAAAATTGTTACGTCACACAGTGGGTTAAAAAAAAATTTTGCGGACAAATTGATATTCAAAAGCTATTTATGAACCGATTTGAACCTTTTTTTTTTTAATTAAAGCTTATAAAATTTCGCACAAAACTGTCGATCCATATTTTGAAAAAAAAATTTCTTTTTTTTTTATTTAATAACAAAAATGAAAAAAAAAAAAAAATTTTGTTTTTTGAGTACCGAGTTTCGAGAAATACTTGTATTCAATCCCAAATACCTAGAATCAATGAAGCAGCTATCT
>CAJFCP010025957.1:0-18713 GCA_904066005.1 Synergus itoensis | reverse complement strand
TCCGAACCTTCCGCCAGGGCAATACTCAATATCCATTACTCAATATCCATTACCCAATATTCAACGCCCATTACCCAATACCAAATCGCTTTTAAAAATGTATTACAAGTAAATGATTGATTTCCAGAATTTTATCCTTCAGAAAACTCATGCTTTTATATTTAGATGATACAATTCAAATGTAGAACGAAGTCGTCCGATGATCATTAATTACACCTTATTGAATTTCTTTCACTCACTCATTCGAGAATCTGTAGCAGATGAAAGTGAACCTTTGTGATACGATTCCTAACAATATCTGGATGATCAAACGAAAGCGACCCAATTTACCGATTAATTATTGTAAAGTTGAACCAAAAGAGAAGGATTTTATTCAAATTACATAGAGAAAAACATTCTATCCTGTTTCATTTGCATCGCTCCAGTGAAACCTTATACCAATTAAAAAAATTAGAGCGAGAAATAAAAGAAATTATGACAATATTAAATTTTCAATGAATATCAAATTAACTGAATATATCCTATAGAAATGTGGTCTTTCAATTTAATTATCAATTCTCTGAGGCTTATTTGAAAAAAAATTCGTTTTTAATTCCTGATTAAAGTGAAATATAAAAAAAATTTTCCAGCCACCGAAAATTGTTCCTCTGTTCGTTTTGTTTTTGTTTGTTTTTTTTTTTTATTTTCTCGTATTTCATTTTTTAAAGCCTTCGTGATCGAAATTCTCGATTTTTTCATTTCCCAACTGAAAATCAGTGTTTAAATTAAAATTTTCATGTTTGTAATACAACGTAACAAAAACTCATTTTCTTCTTTAATCACCTGAATACATTTTCGATTATCCGTTTCTGGGCTCGAAAATGGTCTGATCATAAAATAAACAATTTTATATTCCATCAGCTATGCTTTCTCGGTTTTACAATTACTTTCTCTTCTCTCTCAAAAGTTTGTTTTTTTTTTTTAATAGAGATACCGTTTCAACATTTTTCCAACAAATTTTCAAGGTTATCAAAAGTCATTCTCGAATTATCATCGCAAATTTAAATAATAATACCAATTTTGAATGCCTTGCTGAAAAATATTGTCCTTCAAATTTTTTTTATAAAAGACAAATCTGAAGTCCAGATTCAGTTTATACTTATGAATTGGCAAAAGGCGAGGTCGCTTAAATATAATGGGTGTGGCTTAAAGTAAAGGAGTACCTAGATATAAAAAGGGGTGGCGCATGAATACCCCCAAATTCTATTTTCTTTAACATTTGCTTATAAGAAATAAAAACGAGGCGTCGTTTAAATAACTGGGTGTGGTTTAAATAATAGGGCGTGGTCTAACGAAAAAAATCGTTGTAGGCTGGAATAAGGGGCGTGGTTTGTGGAAGTGTACATAAGTGGTGAAAGGGAAATTTCCTAATTAAAGGGGCGTGGTTTGGCTTAACAAATATGGGTTTGCTCTGAGATAAAAAGTAGGTGTGGTTGAAAGAGTGGGGGTGTGTTATATTGGAAGGGGGCGTTTATATACGCGAAAATAGGGCGTGGTTTATGGAAGGGGGCGTGGAAAACTGTAAAATTACATTTTCTTCTACTTTAAGATATTTAATCGCCAATTTTCTAGCGTAATATTGGAATCCGTTGGGGAAGTGATAGCTGGTTTATTTTTTTGAATAAAAAAAAGTGGTCTTTGTGGTTATTGGTTAACGATTACACGTGATATATTTGCGATAGACTAATTTTTCTGTCTCTGGGGAATTTTCAAGGGTCAAATGCGAAATGCCAAATGTCAAATAGAAACATATCCGTGGTGGGGGCGTGGCTTTTGTAAAGGGATGAAACTCGAGTACAGAAAAGTTAGATAGTGATAGCAATGCCAAGTAATTAGAGCAACATCGATTCAACGGAGAAATGTATTTCAGGTGAAGTCGAACGACTACTACGTCAGTATCGACAAAACCAGGAGCTAGTACAAAATATCCGAGCGCATTACTATCAGATCATCTATCCAGTGCAGCTACGCCATCACGAGAAAATGGGGATATCCACAAGAGATGCCAGCATTCCCAAGGTAAGCCACAAAAACTTGCCAGACGATCCTAAAAAAAAATATATCCCTCTTTTAAAGCATCGTACGATCCTCTTATAATTTTATTTTATCGGAGAAAACCAACGAGGATCTCGAAGCTCCTTCTGAATATGTCGTTGCTGAAAAGCGAGTGGAATATTACCTTCGAGAAATTCGTGGAGGTGTGAAGACTTGGAGAGAGAATTTCTCTGCAATGTTTTTAACTATTGAAATGTCAGATGTCGATTTGTGCAAAGAACTTGGAATATTTTAGAAATAAAAAATATGACGGAGATTTTTTGAAATTTAGGAAATTAAAATTTTTTTTAAATTTTAGATTCCAAACTGAAAATTGATAATTGAAAACTGAATATTGGAAATTTAAAAATGAAAATTAGGAATTTAAAATTGAAAAGTAGAAATTGAAAACTGAAAAATGTAAATTGGAAATTGAGCATTGAACATTAAACATTTATTGAAAATAGGAAATTGGAAATTAAATATTAAAAAAATTAATTTATTATTTAATGTCGTTACTTACCAGAATTTCGGCGAACGGAGAAAATATCACCAGATTCAATGTACAGAAACAAAAAATTTGGAACCAAAATTTTTTAACCACTCATTTATTTATTAATAACTCATTAAAAAAATTAATTTTTATTTTTACCATATTACGCAAAAATATCAGCAGTAATTTTATACTAAAATTTGGAAGAAATTGAAAAAGAAAATATGAATAAAATTTTCAGTGATTGGGAAGTTTCTCAAAAAAAATATCTACTTATATTTATAATTATTTAAGGAAAGAAAAACTCGTAATTAATAAAATTACAAAATGACTCACTTTAAACTATATTTGTTGGATTATTTCAACAAATAAAAATGTATATAGGGCAAAATAATAATCTACATTTCGCAGTATTTTTATGTTTAGGTTACTCGTTATATATTTTAAGAACTCTGGAACAAAGATTCAAGAGTCTGTATATAATCTGTATGTATAATCTATATAATGTAAACTATAAACCATGGATTGAAATAAATATGGTGTGTATGAGCTATGTGTGACACATTAAGTCCTTAGTCTAAAATCGCATCTCGATCAGTAAAAATCTGCCTTCCTCGTGTCTTAAATAAAGTTAATTTCTTTGCTCTTAATTATTGTGTTATTTTCATAACCATTTTCCAATAATATTTTAAAGAAATATTTAAACTAATTTGAAATTTAAAAAAAATTTAAGTTTAATTTAATTAAAAATTGATTTAAACCGATTAAAATTTATTGTAAAAATGCGAATTCTAATTCGAAATTCTAATGCATATGGCAATTAATATTAATTAATTAATAATATTATATATAATATAATTTATAAAGTAATTTAAAATAATAATAATAATAAAAGTACAATGATAATAATTTGGAAAGTAGGTGTGACTTAACGAACTGAGGCGTGGTCTAGCGAAAAATGGCGGTCCTAAATGCAACGAGGGCGTGGTTTCTAGAAGTAGGCGTGGAAAACTGTAGATGAGGGTGTGCTAAACCATCAAAATTGGCGTGGTTTGTGGAATTGGGCGTGGTAAAGTATGAAAGTGGGCGTGTCAAAATGTGGAAAATACATTTTCCGCTCATTTAAGATATTTAAGCGACAATTTTTCTATCGTAATATTGGAATCCATTTTTGGAAATAGTGGCTGGTTATATAATAACTATAATAATAAAATCCTTTTAATTATAATAATTAATATATTATTATTATTAAAATATATTATTACAATATATTTATTCTTAATTAATTAATATTAAATTATGGTTGTGTTGTTGTCAGTTGTGTTACCTTGACCTAGAATCACTCCAGATGTTACTGACATAATTGGACCAAGGAACAATATTAAATAATGTGCTATTGATTTAATCATTCTTAAACCCATAACAAAGGGCATAAGAAAAGGAATAAATACTGCAATGTCCAATGCACAATTAAATAAATTATCGATTGTGAATCCTGAGAACATTATCTTCGCACAATTCTGCAGTGGTATAAATGACATTATTAGTTGCCAAATCCACATACCCAGATAGTTTATTACACCATATACTGGAGATAAAAAACCGAGATCCTCAAGAGGCACAGTGATTACATCGGTGGTTGCCATTTTGGAAAGGAAATTTAATTATTGTAAGAAATTACTTTTGTTACGCAATTATTGTATTTGCTCTGAAAAACATAAGTATTGGTAGTAAGATGCGAATATTCGGATTTTTTATTTTAAATGAATTTTATGGAATTTAACTTTTTATGAAATCCTTTTTAAAGAACTTTAAGAGAGATTTCGAGATATTTCAAAGGATTTCAGAGAATTTAAATTTGAAATTTTTTTTTTTTTTGATATTTTGTTAACTGAAAAGTTTAAAGGTTTTGGATATCTTGAAGCTTTGAAAAATTTTTGAAATTTTGAATTTTTTGAAACAGAAAATTTTGGAAATTTGGATAGCTTTGAAAAATTTTTAAATTTTAATACATAATTTATAATTTAAATAAAAAACAAGTTCGGAAAGTAATATTTTAAAAATTAAAATGGTAATACTTAATTTTTTAGAAAAATACCTTCATAAACTCGAAGCAACTGATTCTTGACAAAATAATTAATTTTGTTTTAATTTTGAATAGAACAAAAAATTACGAAGTTCTGTCAAAGGAAGTTGATTTATAACTGGTGAACAAAAGCATGAATTATACATTTGTCTATATCGATAAGATACTCAACAATTATGTTTGAAAAAGTTCGAGTAACATGAATATGACGTCAACAGATTAATGCAATACATTGAAAAAAAGTCTTACTATAATTATTTAATTATTTTAGTTAATTTAAGAAATATTTTAATTAATTAATTCAATGAAATTCGAAATTTAAAAGAAATTAATATTACAATCGCAACTTGACTGAAAATATGAATTTAAATCGTCTATAAATTTAAAGGACAATTATTAAGTAAAATAAATAAATATTAATATGAGAAATAATTATGAGGTTAAAATCGTTGATAACGACAATAAATAATTATATTCATTTTCCTTACTGAAATACAAATAATTTCCTCAATGATATTATTATTATTGTTGTTGAAATTATTTTTACAAGTTCTTTTAATTTTCCAACAGGCATTTCATAAAAAAAAAATATTGATAAAAAAATAAATGCTAAAAATAAAAAAATATAAAATTCAGTTCTTCATTATTTTTACAGCTGAGGGAATTTCTGTTTATTCTTCAAATATTTTTCTTAATTTCCGATAGCTTGGCAAAGAGATATTTTTATACTTTATATTTGTATTTATTGAGGGGTTGATAACTCGTGAAATCAGGTGTACACTTGCACAGAAATCTCCTGAATTCTCCTGAAATATCTGAAGTCATTTGAAGACACTTGAAGCCACTTGAAGTCACTTGAAGTTACTTGAAGTCACTTGAAGTCACCTGAAGTCACCTGCAGTCACGTGAATTCACTTGAAGCCGCGTGAATTCATTTTAATTTTCTTGAAATCTCCTGAAGTGAAATCTCCTGAAGTCATTTGAATTCACTTGAAGTCACGTGAATTCACTTAAAGTGACGTGAATTCAATTGAATTTTCTTGAAATTTCCTGAAGTCAGTGAAATCTTCTGAAGTCAGTGAAGTCACTTGAAGTCACCTGAAGTCATGTGAATTCACTTGAAGTCGCGTGAATTCATTTTAATTTTCTAGAAATCTCCTGAAGTCAGTAAAATCTTCTGAAGTGAAATCTTCTCAAGTCATTTGAATTCATTCGAATTTTCTTGAAATCTCTTGAAGTCAGTGAAATCTTCTGAAGTCATTGAAATATCCTGAAATATCTTGAAGTCAGAAGTAGGTGTACACCCGCTTGGCAACCCTTCGATAATTATATATATATTTTTTTTTTGACAATTTAAGGAATTTTCCGATTAAAAAATGAGTTTTCAGATTAATTTATATTATTTATAAACATTATAAATGCATTATAATATTTTATAATTTTATAAATATTTTGTATAAAATTAAACAATTTAAGTGTGGGGCCAGATTCAAAATTATATGTTTTACAAAAAAAAAAAAATATTTAAAGTAAATATTTTTTCGTTGTACATATATAGAAGCAAATAAATTTACTCAGATTGTAGAATCTTATCATTCTTCATGAACATGCAAAGCAACCTGGTGATATTTTCTTTGAAGCTAGGAATGTAATACAACATTTTTTAAATGGTAAATTGTTTTTAAAATTTGTAAACGAATATTGAAGAAACGAGAAAGTTCTAAAGTAATAAAAAAAATTCCGAAGTACTAAAAAAGTCTTGAAGTACCAAGAAAAAAGATCTAAATTACGAAAAAAAAGTTCTTAAATTTCACAGGAAGTCTTAAAGTATTAAAAGAAGTCATAAAGTACCAAAGGAAGTTCTAATGTACGAAAAAAGTTCTCAAGTAACAAAGGAAGTCCAAAAGTACCAAAAAAGTCCTAAAGCATCCAGAAAAAAATTCTAATTTACCAAAAAAAGTTGGAAAGTATAAAAAAAAAACCTAAAGTACTAAAAAAAGGCTTAAAATACTAAAAGAAAAGTCCTATGGTGCCAAAAAAATTCTAAATTTAAACAAAAAAGCCTAAGGTACCAAAAAATGTTGTCAAGTAGTAAGGAAGTCCTGAAGTACTAAAAAAGTCCTAAAGTACTAAAAAAAAGTCCTAAAGTACTAAAAAAAAGTCCTAAAATACTACAAAAAAGTCCTATGGTGCCAAAAAATTCCAAATTACTACAAAAAAGCCTAAAGTAACAAAAAAAGACCTAAAGTACTAAACAAGTCCTAAAGTACTAAAAAAAAGGTCCTAAAATACAAAAAAAATGTTTTATGGTGCCAAAAAAATTCTAAATTACTACAAAAAAGCCAAAAGTACCTAAAAAAAAGGTCTAAAATACCACAAAATAGTCTCAAATTATAAAAAAAAATCTCAAAGTTCAAAAGTATTCTAAAATACCATAAAAATCCTAAAGTACCGGAAAAAGTCAAAAATTACCAAAAGAAGGTTCAGAAGTACCAAACAAGTCTAATGTGAAAAAATCCAAAACTACATTTTAAATTAAATAATTAAATAATTTCAGCATTGAAAGAAAGTATTTCATACAATAAAATTTCCATCATTTTCAATTAAAGAAGTATACTAAAAGCTCGAAAGGATCACATAAAAAGATTAAGAAGCATCTCACAAACATAAAAGCAGTTTCTAGATACTTATGAAAATTCTCGAGGAATATCGTTTCTTAGATTGCATACCATTATGTGAACTATAATAATCTGAGGAATTTAATCACGCGACAGTTATGCAAATAAAATGAATCTCTCCTAAAAATAAATTAGACTTTTATGACTGCTTTACTCCCAGATATGATACTAAAAAGTTGTAGAATTCTTATAGCAAAATTTGTTACAATATCTTCGTCATTAAAATACATTCTAGAGATAAAAAAATTTAATATGATAAAATATATTAATATTTATCGTGTCAATGAAAAATTATAATTACGAAGCTTTTTGGAATGAATCTTTTTACTTGTAAGATTTTTCCCGATTTTAGTTTTTAATTTGAACCAGCTGGTCTTAAAGTAACAAAAAAATTTTAAAGTACCAAAGAAAGTCCTAAAGTGCGAAAAAACTTCGTAAAGTATCAAACAAATCCTAAAGTACAAAAAAGAGTCTTAAAGTATCAAAGGAAGCACTAAAGTACTAAAAAAAATTCCAAAGCACACAAAAAAGTCTTAAGGTACTAAATAAAAAACTCTAAATTACAAAAAAAGTCCCAAAGTATTAAAATAAATCCTCAATTACCAAAAAAAAATTAAAATACTAAAAAAGAGTCTTAAAGTACCAAAGGAGTTCTAAAGTACCAAAGGAAGTCCTTAAGTGCTAAAAAAAATCCTAAAGTACCAAGTAAAGTCCTAAGTACCAAAAGTACCAAAGAAGCCCTAAAGTACTAAACAAAGTCGTAAAGTACCAAGAAAATCCTAAAGTACCCAGAAAAAATTTGTAGTTATCAAAAAAAGTTCTAAAATACAAAAAAAAACTAAATTGCTTATCTTATCAATGAAAAATTAGAATTACGAATCTCTTAGGAATAAATCTTCACACTTCTAAGAATTTTCTCGATTTTATTTTTTAGTTTGATCCAGTTTAATATATAATATTTATTTTAATTTCCCGAGAAATGTGAACATTGAAGCTAAATTAAATATAAAACTAATTTTCCAGTATCCTCAAAGAGGCGGCTATGGAGATAGCGGATATCAAAATTCTAGGGGAAGATCCAGAGTAAGTTTTAATAGCATTCGTTAGTCGAGTTCACTTTGGAATTGAGCCAATTTAGTACGTGGAATTTTATGAGTTTTACAATTTACAGACTGGGAAACATTTTCATCGGACGTCCCTTTTAATCAAGGCCTTCAATCACAGGTTTCGCCTAGACTTAGAACTAAATACGTAAGTATTTTTAATTAATAATTAAAAATTTTTTTAATTTTTTAGGTAGAGTAAAAAGTTAGCAGCATGAATATTTTTATTATTCCGAATCACCATTGGGTATAATTTTCATTTTTCCGAATCTCCATTTACCCAAATTTTCATTTTTTGCGAATTACTATTCGGCATATTTTTTTTTATATTACGAATAGTCACATAACCGAAAATTCATTTGTACGAACCAATCAAAATTTTGTTTGAGTTTTCGATTGGCTGATTTGAATTTCGCGCCATTTTGAACCGAATGCTATTTTTCGAATAGTAAATAAGTAAAATTTTTAGAAACGTCATGTCGGAGGATTGAAGTTCAAACTGGCACAAAATTCTTACTTTTCTTTTATTTATTTATTTTTTTTTCATTTTTACCATGAAAAATCAAATAAATAGATAGAGTACAAAATAGTTCCAGTGGAATACAATAAGAACCCGTGGAAAGTACCAAAAAAGACCTAAAGTACGAAGAAAAAAAACCAAAATTACCAAAAAAAATTCCAATATATCCAACAAGTCCTAGAGTAACAAAAATTGTCCTAAAGTATCAAAAAAGTCTTAAATTACCCAAAAAAAAGTACCAAAGGAATTCCGAAAGTACGAAAAAAATCCTAATGTACCAGACAAGTCTTAATATACCAAAAAAATCCTAAATTATCAAAAAAGTCTTAAAAGGTCAAAAAAGAGTATTAAAAGTACCAAAAAAATCCAATCAGAATTTTTTTTTCGATTTTTCAATTGGTTCATTTTAATTTCGCGCCATTTTTAACCGGGCGTCATTTAATTCAAAATTTTAGGCTATGTTCGGATAATAAAAGTGAATAAAAATAAAGTAATTTGGAGACAAAAAATGAGAGAAAATTATTTTTCGACAAGTGAGTTTCGGTGAAGGCGGAAAGTCGAATGAAAATCTGCAAATAAAGCGCCGACCAAGAGAATTTCCTATCGATGAAAATCGGACGATACTTTTATTGCTGACTGCATAGTTATTTTAAAAGCAGTAAAAACGGCTTGAGTAAGCAATATTTATTGCCAGGACAGTTCAAGTACCGCCGACCAATATCGTGAAATCCTTCAACAATGTTTGCTCTTGCGTATTTATTTGCTTATATTTATCGTCTCATGCGCTATGTCGTTCCATTTGTAAGCAGGCATCAAATCCGAGCGAGTAATTGACACATGTTTGCAATATTGCGTTACAAGGCTCTTGTTTCGATGGGAAGAATATTTGATAGAGTAAACAGAGTGAAATAGTAGTTCAGACTATTTTTGTTTACCAAAATATTGGCTATAAAGTTATGCGGAAAATAATAGTAAATAATTGAAAATTTGGGAATCATCATGTCGGAGGACTAATGTTCGAACCGGCACAAAATTCTTACTTTTCTTTTTTAAGTATCATTACTTTATTCGGTACCATGAAAAATAACTTGCCAGAGTTTAAAAAAGTTTCAGGGAAGTCCTGAGTACTGAAAAAAAGTTAAAGTACTAAAAAAAAGTCATAAAGTACTTAAAAAAAGCCCTAAAGCACCGAAAAAAGGCTTAAAGTAACAAACCTAGTCCTAAAGTACGAAAAAACTTCCTAAAGTACCAAACAAGGATTAAAGTATTAAAAAGGAATCTTAAAGTATCTACAGAAGTTCAAAAGTACTAAAAAAGTCCTAAAGCACCAAAAAAACTCCTAAATTACTGTGAAAAAGTTCCTGAAGTATAAAAAAAATACTCAAAAATTACTAAAGAAAAAATTCTAAAGTTTTAAAAAGTATCTAAAAGTACTAAAAATTGTTCTAAAGTACCAAGAAAAAATTCTAAACTGCCAAAAAACGTCCTAAAGTACTAATAAATATTCATAAATCACAAAAAAAAAGTTGTAAAGTACTTGAAAAATTTCTTAAAATTAAAAAAAAAACATTACCAAAGAAGTCGTACAGAACTAAGAAAAAAAATCCTAAATTACAAAAAAAATTCAAACTACCAAACAAACCCCAAAATAACGAAAATTCTCCTAAAGTATCAAAAAAGTTCTTAAATACCAATAGAAAAATCCTAAATTATCAAAAAAGCGTTATAAATTACCAAACAAATTTTAAAGTATCAAAAAGAACCCTAAAGTAACAAATAACTTCAAAAGTACCAAAAAAAGTGCTAAAATACTAAAGAAAATCCTAAATTACAAAAAAAAGTCCCGAAGTACCAGAAAAGTCCTAAAGTACTGCTCAAAAAATAATAGTGAATAACTAAATATTTTGATATCATCATGCCAGAGGATTGAAGTTCGAGCCAGAACAAAACTCTCACGAGTTCTTGCTTAATAAAATATAAATATAATATAATAATAACTGTATATGTAAGTATATATAATACATAAATAATATATAATATACAATATATAACTACAATATAATATAATAATTATTATATTAATTAATTATTATTAATTAATTAATTTATTATTATTAATTAATTATTATAATTAATATAAGTTCTTAATTCTTGCAAAAAATAATAGTAAATAATTAAATTTTTTGGAATCGTTATGCCGGAGGACTGAAGTTCGGACCGGAACAAAATTCTTAATCTCTCTATCATAAATACCGCTATGTAATAACCGTGACAAACCTCCTTTATGTTGCTTATTATCGTCTCGAAGATAAACTTTATCTAATCTAAACCTAGAAAGAAAAAAAGCAGCTTAAGTACACCTAACCTCTGAAATAAATCAGGATTGAGGGTGACTTTGAAAGAAAAGCAATTTAACCGTGGCTAATCTCGAAAAGAAGGTCTTGTTATCAATTAAGCAATAAAAAGCAAAGATAGAGGGATATTTATTAGTCCTTTAAACCCAGTAAAAGTTGGTAATTGGAGCGGGAACGAAAGCTTAATAGGAGTGTGCTGCTTGCCTTTTTGCCTTTGGCGTAAGGAAAGGATGATTTATCATCCGTTTAATATTATATTCATAGGAGGGTTGATTCGTAAACGCATCGAAAAAGTAAGCCAATGCGAGGGGTTGAGTTTGCGAAATATAGTGTTTAACACGAGCCTTAATGCAGTTTTTCAAAGGAAGATGCTAATTCGTGGTGCTACTTTTGTTTGCACCCTTTAACAATGTGTTTTCTTTGTATCCTTTGACCATATCCTTTCTCTTGTTTTTACTCTTTGACCATACCTTTTTTCTTGTTTATACCCTTTGACCATGTCTTTTTCCTTTTTTACACCTTTTGGCCATGTCTTTTTCCTTGTTTATACCTTTTGACCATGTCTTTTTCCTTGTTTATACTCTTTGACAATGTCTTTTTCCTTGTTTATACCCTTTGACCATGTCTTTTTCCTTGTTTATACCCTTTGACCATGTGTTTTTCTTAGTTTTCACCTTTTGACCAAGTATTTTCTTTGTACCATTTGTCCAAGTTTTTTTGCCTTCAAAATACCCTTTGACCACCTTCTAAAATAAATAAAAATTAAAGAAGGGAAGGTCTCGTTATCAATTAAGCAATAAAAAAGGAAGATAGAGGGATATTTATTAGTCCTTTAAATTCTTTAATAAGAGTATACTGCCTGCCTTTTTATCCTTGGCGTAAGAAAAGGACGATTTATCATCCGTTTATTATTATATTCATAGGAGGGTAGTTTCGTGAACGCATCGAAAAAAATAGGCCAATCCAAGGGGTCGATATTGCGAAATATAGTGCTTAACACGAGTTGAGGGGTTGGGACCTTGTTTTTTCGCGGTCACACCCCCCAGTGCAGTTTTTCAAAGGAAGATGCTAATTCGTGCTGCTTCCATTCTTGAAACGATGCCAAGCATATACTTGTATACGAAATTAGGTGCGCTTGTTGTACGAGGGCAGTGATTTTCGACACACCCTGTATTGATTTCCATTCAATTCATTACAAGACGCCCTTCTTATGTTTGCTGCTTTTTGTTACTTGAAATACTTGTCCTGAGATTTATAAATCTTTCCTATCCACCTGCAAATGTTTAAAGTGAGAAAAGATTTTTGGTATTTAATCGACGGATGAATTATTCTATTTTAATTATTTACTATTATTTTATTATTATTTAATATTTGCAAAACTCGATTAATATAAAATTTAGCTCAAGGTTTCGATCAACTAATTAAAATGAGTAGAGAAACATATTTATAATTATTTTCTGAATAAATATGTTCTAAATTTCATTTAACTGAAATTTAATTTCAGAGGTCAAATTGAAACATTTCTCTCCTCAAACACGCATTAATTAAAAAATGTTTTTTACTTTTTAGAGATGAATTAATTATTTTCTTGTTTACTTTTCCCAACATATTAACTGCTTTAACTGTTTTAAATGTTTGAGAGAATTTTTTTAAATTCTATTATAACAATTAAAGATATTTTTTTAATTAAATTAAATTTATATAATTTGTTTTTGTTTCAGGCAACTTTTAGCACCGAATTTGATTCAAAAAGACTTTTTAGCTAATGACGCGGAACAACTTTCGAAACAGGTATTTATACATAATTTATTATATAAAAATATATATTTATGTGTCATCAGAAGCAATACAACATACACTGTTTTTCTGGATTTAACCCTTTGACCATGATTTTTCTATTGTTTGAAGCCTTTGACCATGTCTTTTCTCTTATTTGTACCTTTTGACCATGCTTTTTCCATTGTTTGAATCCTTTGACCATGCCTTTTTCATTGTTTATACCCTTTGACCATGTCTTTTTCCTTGTCTTTATCCTTTGACAATGTCTTTTTCCTTGTTTATATCCCTTGACCATGTCGTTTTCCTTGTTTTTACCCTTTGAACATGTTTTTTGCTTGTTTATACCTTTTGACCATACCTTTTTCCTTTATTTATACCCTTTGACCTAGCCTTTTTTCTTGTGTATACTCGTTGACCATACCTTTTTCCTTGTTTATACCCTTTGACCATGTTTTTTTCTGATTTTCCCCTTTTGACCATGTCTTTACTTTGTACCCTCTGACTACGTCTCTTCCTTGACTGTACAGTTTGACTACGTTTTTTTCTTATCCGCATTTTTTTCTTATATGTAACCTTTGACCATTTTTTTTACTCCTCTACTCCTTGGCTACGCTCTCTATCCTTAATTTTACCTCCTGATCTTTTACATATAATTCCTTAACTTTTAAAACATGTACATTTTACAAAAAGGTAAAAAAATGTAATTTAATCTGTTCAGTCCTGAATGATGAAGAGCTTTACCAATTTTGAGATTAAGTTAAATTGCCTTTACAGACTTATTCTCAAGTCACTGAAGTTAACAACTTAAATAATTTCCGACAAGTCGCTCAGAATTGACTGAGTAAAAAAATACATTTTAAATATTATATGTCGAACAAAAAGGACACTGAAGTGCTCTCTTAACTTTAAGAGTGCTCCCTTCTCGAGAATCCTTGATTGCCAGACTGTCGTTACGTATCGCTGAATATTTTCGAATCTCACAAGAGACTGTTAATATGCACTCCAACTTTTTTTTATCATCTTCAGCCAGAAATGTTTCTTCATTTCCTCATACTTTCATTAATATTGTATACTCTCTAGTAATTCCCTGTATACAGAGGGAACAGGAAATTAAATAAAAATCTGCTTTTAATAAAAAACAAAACTGCGTATGTAATCTGAAATGAAAAAACATGAACACATGGAAAAACATTGTCATATCCATAAAAGTTTTCACGTTGCAGTTATTTTTAGTGAAAGAGAAAGACTATTTAAAGTTGAGAGAAGGGAACCGTAATCTCGATTTTTATATTTTGTATGTAAAAAGCCAGGAGCGGAGTAACCACCCTCCGCCATTATCATAATCAATGCAGGAAAAATCTTGCCAGAACAGGAACGAGAATTTAATGCAAAACTCGTTGAGTTCTTTCCTCTCTGGGAATCCCCACTTCAAGCTTTCGAAAAATAAATTACAATTTATTTTCTGGAGCCTCGCATAACATCTTTTTAGAATTACATTTTCAAATTGTTTTCTTTATTTGCAAAATGTCAATTTACCCTCCGGGAAATTGAAACTGATCTGGGAGAATCCGGGAAATGTTCGTATGTTGTACTTTGACCGGAAATTAAATGAAATAGTTTTTTAATTTAAACTCTTTTATTAATCAGATTTTTTCGATTGTAGCTTTTGACCACCCCTTTTTCATTGATTTTTTGCTTTGACCATGCCTTTTTCTTGGTTTTAACCTTTGACCATAACTTTTCCTTGATTGTAGCCTTTGACCACCCATTTTTCTTTTATTTTTCTCTTTGACCAAGCATTTTCTCTTGATTGGACCCTTTGACCGCGCCTTTTTTGGATTGTAGCCTTTAACTACCCATTTTTCCTTAATTTTTTTTGATTTGACCACGTCTTTTTCTTGACTGAAGCCTTTGACCACTCATTTTTCTTTAATTTTTTGCTTTGACCAAGTATTTTTATCAAGCTGTACCGTTTGAACGCGAATTTTTTTAAATTGTAGCCTTTTTCTATTTGACCAAATATTTTTCTTGTTAGAGTACCCTTTGAGCATGCCTTTCTTCATTTATATCCTTTGACCACGTCTTTTTCTTCACTATAACATTTGACCACACCTTTATACTTAATTTGTCGCATTGACCAAGTGGTTTTGTCGAGCTGTACAGATTTACCGCGAGTTTTTTTTTAATCGATACCTTTGACCACATCTTTTCCTTGGCTTTTAACTTTGACCACACCTTTTTCTCAACTGTACAATTAATTGAAGTATTTTTGTAGTGGTTGTAACTCTTGACAGCACCTGTTTTTGATTGTAGCCTACAACCACATCTTTTACTTGACTGTAGCTTTTGACCACACCCTTTCCCTTCACTTTACCTTTGTACCACGCCTTTTTCCTTGACTTTACCCTTGAACCACGCCTTTTATCTTACTATATTCTTTGACCACTCCTTCTCCTTGACCTAACCTATACCACGCCTTTTTCGTTAATTTTTTCCTTTGATCAAGTATTTCTGCCTTAGCTGTACACTTCAAAGACACCTTATTAACGCCTTAAAGACTTAAAGACCACCTTGATAACTTGATCACGTATTTTACTTCTTTAAACGTATCTGTACCCTTTGACCAAATATTTTTCTCCACTGTTTCGCCTTACCAAGTCATTTTACCATAGTTCACTTTGACCATACTTTTTCCTTTGTTTAAATTCTTTGACCATGTCTTTTCCCTTATTTTTACCCTTTGACCATGCCTTTTTCTTAAATGTACCCCTTGACCACCCCTTTTCCTTAACTGTTCTATCGAGTTCTATGACATATGGAGGCAAAAAGAGGAGGAATTTCGCTAAATCGGGTCCCTAGAGTGCCAATAAACTCGTAAATATTCCAATCCGCCTTTTTTTATATTTCTATACACGTCAGAGATGAATTTGTACTATTTCAAAGCGAGATACGTGACGGGTAAATTAGTAATGTGTTTGTGCATAAATAGGAGATGCAACATGAGACAGCTTATTGTCATCAGTCAATATTATCGCAGCATTAAATCATGTAAATCTTATCTGAAGGTAAACACACACCACGAAAGCATTGAATTATCATAGTCTACATGTGTAAACCAATCGATCAAATGTGCCAGTGGTGTAGATTGACATCTTCTCCAATTTAACTAGCGCTAGAACAGCATCTGTTATAGTTTTCCCTCTGCAGAGATAACATTGACATGATTGTATGGCTCGATATTGATTGACAGAGTGCTCTTAGGTGCCACTTATTTCATTCCAATTATTTTTTCGTTACATGCTCATTTTATCGTCCTTAGTCGATTTTAATTGACGGGCTTCATTTTATTGGATGGTAGATTTTAATCAGGTGCGGCCAAAGATGTGTATTTTCTAACTTACGTGAATATACTGACGCATGAATGGAGTTTCGGAAATGTTGTTTAGTTGTCGACTTTGAGCAAAGTTAAACTTTCCAAGGCTTCAGATAAACTATCAAAGTCAATGTATAATAATGCAAGTTTTACATAATTGTAACTTGTATTGTATCAAGCAAACCAAGTTCCCGGAAACCAAGTAAATCTCAAAGTCTCTTGCATATTTTACCCAGAAAGTTTTGCGTTTTAGTATTAAATTTTGTAGTATCAAAGTATTATTATTTTGTAGTAAAGTCAGTTGCTTGTTTATCAAATCCTTGTTCCAAAGATTTTTTGCCGTTTCAACTATTTACAAGTACCGCATAAAGTCCCTGCAGTTCTGGGCTTTCCTGTCAAGTTTTAAACTACTACTACCTTGGTATCCTTTGAAGTTAGTTCATTTAGTAGTTAAAGGCGAGTGTTTGTATATAATGAATGTGAGCAACTTGCAATAATGCGCTTTAATTATAAGCAGGTATCCGAAGAGAAGCAGTGGATTGAACGCTTTTCGCAAACGATTACCGGACAATGCAAGGGGATGAGAAACACTCTAGGGACTCAAATATTAACTGAACTCAAATGAAGAGAAACAATTAATAATTTAGCTGTTTGATAGAGGTTTCTTGCAAGCAGAGGACTTTGGAATGATTATTACTAATTCTCTAAGAAATTTCAATCTCTAGCAAGCGAAACAACATTTTCAGAGCTTTTAAAATTTGAAAAGGGTTTTACCCTTTGACCATGCATTTTCCCTTATTTGTACCCGTTCACCATGCCTTTTCTCTTGTGTGTACTCTATGACCATACCTTTTTCCTTGTTTATACCCTTTGACCATGTCCTTTTTCTTGTTTATACCCTTTAACCATACCTTTTTTCTTGTCTATACCCTTTGACCATGTCTTTTTACTTGTTTATACTCTTTGACCATGTATTTTTCCTCGCTGTCAAAGGATGACCACGTCTTTTCATTAACTTTACCCTTTTACCACGTGTTTTTCTTTTATTGAGTTGTACTCTTAAACACATATACTTGTAGACCTATACATATATATGTATATTACTTTATACATTTATACAATAAATCTTACGTAAACCTCAGTGGTGCTCTAGAAAAAAAAATGACTGCAATAACTTTATCTGTCGCTGGGAAAGCTGCATTTGACAATCGCATTTCCGTATTGTTACAGGAAATAGAACATTGTTATTACCATGGCACTGTGAGGGATTACCCAGGTGCCAGTGCGGCTTTTCATACGTGCAACGGAGTCAGCGGGGTAATACACTTAGGCAACGAGACTTTTGTCATCCATCCTTTCTACGGAGGAGATTTATCGGTCAGTACAATTGTTCCGTTTCATAAAATAAAGTTTAGTTTTAAAAAGAAGCGATTTTTGCTTTGCTGCTTTTTTTAATACTCTGAGTGGATGGCGAGCAAAAAAAAAGAAACAGAGTGGATTACTTATTACTTTTAAGTATATTCTAGGTCAAATTCTAAACAACTTTTCGAAATACTTCAAAACTCGAAATTCAAACTCATCCTGTTCAAACTCTTTTTTACTAATTCCTTTTTCCACCCCCTTTTCCAAACTACTTTTTCCCAGTCCAATTTTTCCAACCTTCTATTCTGAACAATTTTTTAACCTCCTTTATGCTTAAGTTCATTTTCCAACCTAATTTTTGCACCTCATTTTCCAGTGAAATGTTCTCAACTCGTTTTCAAACCTTATTTTCTCATTTTTTCAAACTGAATTTCACAGTCCATTTTCTTATTCCATTTTCTACCTAATTTTCCCTACTACAAGTTTTCCAATCTTCTGTTTTGGAGCTTTGTTTTAATCTCATTTTCCAACCTCGTTTTCCCACCTCGTTTTCCAACTTAATTCTCTAACCTTATTTTCGAACTTCATTTTTAAAACCAATTTTCATACCTCTTTTTCTCACATCTTTTTTCCAACCTCCTTTCCAACCTCATTTTCCAATCTGACTTTCCAAACCGCCTTTACATCTCTTTTTCCAACCTATTTTCCAAACAACTTCTCTAAACTTCTTCTCCATCCTGTATCTTGAAATTTATTCACCCGCCATTTTTCAAACCCCTTTTTCCACCTCAATTTTTAAATATATTTTTTAACTCCCTTTACCTTCCCTTTTGATCCTCCCCATCTTTCCCAACTTTCTATTCCCAACTTTTCTTCTCATCGATGAGAAGAA
>CAJFCP010025956.1:179641-194929 GCA_904066005.1 Synergus itoensis | reverse complement strand
AGTCTGCATTAGGTGAGGGGTCTCCTCCACCTGTGACTACAGAAGCAATATTTACAAAAAAATGTTGCCGCCATATTGAATTCGCTGTCAGTTGTCACTGACTTTATCGAATCATTTATTAATGGCACTTTATTTCAACGAGAGGACACTTAAATTCATCATTGTACTCACTCATTTATCGAACCCACATAATTTTTAACTAAAAATGGAATGTTACGTATGATTCTGTTGTAATTTCAATATGAGAAACTTGTAATAAACATTTTCATGCGAAACCTTATCACATAAATAACTCCAATGGAGTATAGCCCTTACTGAGCGTATGCGAAAGATTTGGTTTTTTTTGGTACGTTTTCTAATGAGAGCCCTCACCTCCAAATTCTTACATTGGAAATGTTTTTTTGGGGTTACAATTAAACAACAAAAATCAAACATTTAAGGAAATGTTTGAAATTTAAGCCCTTGTACAATGTAGAGGAATAATTTTGTTCATCAGATTTTATAGAAATTTAACTTTAAAATAAACCCAAGCAATTTTTTAAAATATTCATTATTTCAAACATTATTGGTATTTTCATAAAAAATTGTGATATGACATATTTTGTAATATCTTCTTAAAAAATGGAACAGTCACTACGTCTTGGGTTAATTTTAACATGGAAAGAAGAAATGTTATCTTTGGTATAATTGATTAACCCTCGGAGAACACACCTGTTTTTTCAATCACGGAGAACAATCAATCTTATCCAACGCAATTTTTGAACGCTTATCATTCTACACTATTGGATCAATTGCCTTGAAAAAATTCTAAGGTATACTATAGACCCCTTAGAAATAATGTATGCAATATTTGATTGTTGTTGATGCCATTAAAATTGTTTAAAAAATTCACAAAAAAAAATTTTTTTTTAATCAAAATTTACGAAAAACAACTTAGATTTATCAATTTTCAATATTTTAAGCTAAAATTTTACGTGGTAATATCTAAAGTATGCTAAAGCAATAAGAAATAAAGTTCTATACTGTACCTTTCAAAAAAGATAATTTTTTTGAAATTAGTATATTTTTTAGTATAAAAATTCTCGAATTTATTAAGCGACCAGTCCACTTTGAAATTTTCAAAAAATCGATTTTTTTTATATTTTTCGAAAGTATATATATTCAAAAGTATTGTGTTAAAGTTCTATAAAGATCCGAGCAGTCTAACTATTTTTCTGCGAATCGAGTCGTGTTACTACTCGAGCGCGCTCAGCAGGCCTCATGCGAGCAAGCAGCCATCCATCAATTACGTAAAGTTTATATTATGTAATTTATTAACAAATGCATTTATGCATTTTTCATTAATATTATTTGATAATTAAAACAAATTCAACCTATAAAATGAAATTAATATTTTTTTGGAATCAATTTTCATCTTTGAGAAATAATGTATTTGAAATCCATTCTTTTGGAAATCATTAATTTCATTATTACCCAATGATATTATTACAACCCAGTATCTTTGCGATGGTTTACAAATTTTTATCTATGTTATGCTATATGTGTATATTTTTGAACCTTCAGCGGCCTTAGTTTTAAAACTTTAATATCAACAAAGATAGTCGGCGAAATTATATACCGGGCCGGTGACGGAGACGCAATGAAACGCGTGTTCAAGATGCTAACCGCCGCAGCGCAGAATCTTCAAAAGAGACTAAAAAAAGTCGGAAGCAAGCTAGATTGGAAGAAATGGAAAGTATTGAACTTGCAGAAGGTCTTTTGTACGGTGCATCGATGATGAACTTTAGGTAAGATTATTTCACGATTTTTCATTCAAAAACTTTAAACGCGTTTTACTCAAAACAACGTTTTTTCGGTCGGGCGACATGATTTCTTCAAAATCAGTCGACCGATCTTTATGAAATTTATACCACATATTCTACACATATAAATCCATAACTTGAACCTATAAAACCTTAAAATTTTCCTCTTAATGTAGTCCTTTTTTCTGTAATTGGTGAAAAAAAAAAAACATTTTTCTCGTTTGTTTACTTTTTGGCCGCCATTTTGTTATTTCTTGTTATAAAATAATTAATATTAAAGGTTCAAGTTATAGCTGCTGTTATACCAAGTCTAACTAGCTATAATTTTTTTTTTTTAAACCAGCCGTTCTCGAGATATCATGTCGCCCGAGAACCTACCCCCAAATCGTGGTTTCAAATTAAGCTACAGCTTTTGTATACAAAAGTTGATAAAAATGGATAAAAACAAATTTTTTCCTGTATTTCGAGACCTTATTTGTCAAACCCAACAATTTTTATATCAATATCTTTTTTAGTATTCGTCAAATAAATTCCCAAAAATAGTCTTTTTTTCGGTAGTGTCAAAATGGACTGGTCCCTTAAGTAAAATGATACAAAATAATTTTTTTTGTCACTCTAATGAAGAAAATGCCTACATGCAGTCTGTTCAACGAGAACGGTTACGCGTTTTCTTCTAAAGTTTAAGCTTAATCAACTGAATTCTTTTTGGACCAGAAAGTACGTTTCAAGCACTACGACGCAATATTTGTTTCGTCTCAGTTTAACGCGAACCGTCGTGCCGAGAAGATTTCCTTCTCTGTCAAGAATTGAAAGCTGAAAATGGTATCGAGACGATGGAGTGGCCATCATACTCTCCAGATGCCAACCCGATTGAAAACGTTTGGGGTTGCATCAAGGAGAGGCTTGCAGGAAAACGTGTCTTCACATTGACACAGCTATCTCGTAAGATCATGGAGATCTAGCGCTCTTTACCTGCTCAGTATGTTCAAAATCTGGTGGCAAGCATGCCGAAAAGATGCTATTCCTATTATTAAAAGGACATACGTATCGAATATCGAAAAACTGTAATGCTAAAATGCGTGGACCCGATTCCTTATTGGTCAATACAGTTCGTGACGCGTCGTATATCGATAATCGCGGGCGAAGCGGGAAATTTTAAATATTTATATTTTACAATATTGCTTAAATTAAAAATAAATTCAACCCGCACGCGGGACCGCGCATTCGGTCTCGTATAGATAATATTATATCTATTATAGATAACAACGGGGACTGGCGGACCGCTTAATAGGTAAGAGCGTCGTAGTGCTTGAAACGTTCTTTCAGGCCCAAAAAGAATTCAGTTGATTAAGCTTCAACTTTAGAAGAAAACGCGTACCCGTTCTTGTTGAACAGACTGTACATTTATGGAAAACTATTTGAAAGTATTTTTAATAAAAAATGAAAAAATTATACGACATCGTTAGAATACAACACTAATGCACGTTTGACTCACAATAAACGTAGTTGAACACGTACGACTCACGTTAAACGTAAAATTTAAAACTATTTTATTTTATGAATGTGAAACAAATTTTACGTTAGGTACATACCTGGGTCAGGCTGACCCAAGACCGTCTTCTAGCGCTTCTCAACAAGAGCTGAGTACACTATAGATTATGCCAAGTGGCTAGAACTATAGTTGGAAAGTGGAACTATATTACCAGAGCCTAAGGGACCCCTCACTTTTCGAATTTCTTTAAAAGTTTCTCGATCAAAAATTTTTTGTGGGTCAAATTGATCCAGTGTATTCTCCGAGGGTTAAATTTAAGAGAATTTAAACGAGATAATTGAAAATAGATGGTTTCATATTTCTGACGGGCAATGTATATGGCTGAGGTCATGCCTCCCATATGCCTCAAATAATTGCAAATAACAAATACTTTTCTTTTAATGTAATATTTGAACCGAAATGAAATAGACAAGGATGGATTTAAATAGAAAAGTGTTAAGCTGAGACTGAGAAGAAGACATTGAAAGAGATAAGTTCAGAAGTAGGTTGGGATAGAAATTAAGGGATTGAAACACATAGAAGTGAATTTAGATTTACAAGGAGATAGAAAGAGATAGATGGGAATCGACGAGAGTTTGAAAGGGATAGACAAGTGGGGATTAAAAGAGGTGGGAGCGAATTTTTGTTGACAAGATGATAGAAAAGTATAGACAAGAATAGGCATGAGATAGAAAGGATTAGAGAAGTAGGGATTAAAATAGATAGGAACGAATTGAGTTTGACAAGGAAATAGAAAGGGATAGACAAGAATAGGCGGGAGATAGGAAGGAATAGAGAAGTGGGGATTGAAGGAGATAAGAGCGATTTTCAATAAAAAGAAGATAGAAAGAAATACACTGTATTAGGCGAGAGATAGATAGAGATAGAAAAGTGTGGATTCAAAGAGATAGGCGTGGATGTGGATTGAGATGGAAATGAAAAGGGATAAAGAACTGAAGATTGAAAGAGATTGAAACGAGTTGAGATTGACAAGGATAGACAAGAATAGGCGAAAGATAGGAAGGAATAGAGAAGTGAGGATTTAAAGTGATAAGAGCGATTTTAAGTAGCGAAGAGATAGAAAGGGATAGACTGTAATAGGCGAGAGATAAATAGAGATTGAGAAGTGCGGATTCAAAGATATAGAAGCAAACTTTGCTAGAAAAAAATAGATTGACGGGGATAGAAAATAGATTGAAAGAGGTAGAGAAGTGCGAATTGAAAGAGACAGACGTGGATGTAGATAATCAAGAGATAAAAAGGAACGAAAAAGAGGAGATTCAAAAAGATAAACGTGGATGTGGATTAATATGGAGGTATAAAGTGATAGACGGTTAAAAGCAAAAGTAGAAGTGGATAAACAATCTTTATTACTTTCTATCTTAGGGATAGAAAGAGATAAAAAGAAATAGGATTTCTATCTCTTTATTTCCAGCAGAGCACTATCCCAAAATTTCACCACAACTTTCTGTAACGATTACCGAGAAAAATTTCTCCATGTAGATGTTGAAGTGGAGCCGTTGTCTAGAAAAGCCATTTAAGTCGATTTAGATTTTTCCAGAGATGCTGATTTTCATGATCTGTGACACTCTGAGAATAAATTGCTTCAATTTTGGAGGAAACTATTGATTTTTAAGGATAATAGAGTATTGTGAACTACTACATTCCACAGTTACGCGATTCTTTTTGGTTTCTGGAAGATAAAAGTAAGGGGAGGGAATTGAGGGAAGCATTAATGATAAGTTGTGGAGATCAGAATAAAAAAAATGGTTTAGGAGCTTTTGAAATATTATTTCAAATTTCTAACGCCGATTTCATAAAATCTGTGTATGATGTATTCAAAAATCCGAATTTGAAAGGAGAGAGGAAAACAAACAAATTAGTACGATATAATCATCATACAATGCATGGAGGATTGCGACATGCGTGATTTACTCCACTGTAATATTGCAATTTATTTAAAAATTGTATTTTTAAATTTTTAAATAATTTTTAAGGGGGGAGTCTGGTCCAGTCAAGGTTTTTTTTCAATGCGTTTTTTTCATAGATAAAATTTATTTTTGTTTACGATACTTTTTTTATAAGTAAAGGTACATTTCAACAATAAAAAACACCACTGAAAATTTTATTTTAATATATATAGATAATTAGATATAGTAGACACAAGCGGAGGGTCTGACAAAATCGGCTGGAATCTTAGAGTCCTTGAAAACTATCTGAAATATGAAATTCAAAACAATTTCGTTATAGTATGAAAATTCGATGAGCTGTAATAAAAATGTTTTGTGAATAAACATAAACATTATCTTTGAAAAAAAAAACGTATTGAAAAAACACCTCGGTTGGATCAGACTCCCCCTTTAAGAATTTCAATTTTAAGTAAAAAAAAAATAGCGCAGTTGTGTTGCAAAGAATGCGTAAAAAAATAAATTAATATCAATCACCACAATACCTATTGTCATTAAAAAAGGTGAAAAGGTAATTTTTTGAATAAAAATAGGTGAGAAGGAGGTTTTTAAAGAGTTTGAGGATTTTCTTAAGGTTTCAAGGCACATTTAATTAGGAATTTAAAGAGGCTTAAAGGATTTCAAAATGCTTTGCATTATTGAAATTAATGTCAAGGAATTTTTTAAGAATGAATAAAGGTTTCAGGATTTTCAACAGATTTTATAAGATTTCAAGACATTTTTATGATTTTAAAGAATACCAAGCGAGTTATTTAAGTGTTATTTGAAACGATTTAAATGAATGTGAAGGGATTCCAAGAGATTCTAATTGTAAGTCATTTAAAAAATAAATTCAAAAATTTTAAGAATTTTTAAGAAATTTTAAGGTATTTTGGAAAATTTAACGGATTTTAAGGTATTTTAATCGATTTTAGCGAAATTCTAGCGAATTTCTATGAATTCAAGTTATTTTAAGGAATTACTATTTAGGGATCTTAAAGTTTCTTTTTAAAGGATTTGAAAATAATTCAAAAGATTTCAAGAAATTTACCAAAAGTTGCAAGTGTCGAATAAAAATATTATATTTAGATTGATTAGTCTGAAAAGTTTTTTCAGCCCGGAAATCCATTTCCCGCGTCAAGAATAAAATCAAGGACAATTGTCGGATTTTCCCGGATTTTTTACAATTCCTAGACAATTCCCAGATTTACTGAAATTCCCGTACAGTAGATGCACTGTCAAAATAATACACAGATATGGCGGTCTCTAGAAAAACGACCAGAGTCGTTCTTAACAGTTTTATTTGTTAAAATTTTTTAATAGTTTTAATATTTTATTTTCTGATTTTATTCTATTTCCTGAGTGTTTCTTTGTATTGAAAAAGTTACTTGTTTTTTAAATGGGTTTTAGGTGCAGATTAGGAATACATATGTAAAAGTTTCTTTATGAATTTTGCGTTGAAACCTGTCTATTCTAAGGTGACTTTTCTAGAGAACAGCTCAGTTCTTTAATAATAATTGTCGATTCAATCTGGACAAAGATCTCTGAATTGTACTAAACAATATTAATTCAAGGTACTTCGCTATTCTTGAATGGTCATCTAGAAGCTAAATTCGAATTTCCTGTAAAATGTAGGTAACTAAACCAAAAAAAGTCTGTTAAACGCGAGCTTACGCAGCATTAGAGCGGACAAAGGTTCCATAATCCTAGTTCTATGGCCAACACCTTATACGAAGATTACAGCAATGCGATGTGCATCGGCATCGCATCTGGGTACATTAACTAGTGGGTGAAAATTACACTTCCGATTACAGATTCAGCAGAATGCCTTAATGCGGGCCAATATTATTATTGATTGTATGTAAATCAGAAAGATTATCCCCACTCTTTACAGAAATGCTGATAGTCAACCAATAGTAGAACTGAACAACACTATTCATCGAAGTTTACTTACCAACCAATCAATGTCAATCGCTCTCCCGCTTCTATTGAAATCCACTGACTGCTCCTTGTTTGAAGAAACACCGTTTTATTTTTATTTTTTTGCACTGACACTGAGTAAACTTTTCACTCACGACACATTCTACGACTTCGTAAAATTAATAGCAGCACCAATATATATTTTCCTGTTGTACGTTATTTTCGTTCCCGAACTAATGTTTAATTCTAGAAAATTAAAACTTCACATGTGACTCAGTTGTAAGGACAATAAATTTAAAATCATAAATTGACATATTGATCATAAATTGATCCATATGTGTACCAGAATTTCTAAGCGGTAATCGATTCTGCTATCTGGATGAAATTTTCTCAATAATTATAACATACATATTACTCGATTCGAAAACGAGAACGTGCACCTCTAATGAATATAAAATCGACCTACTAATATTATGTAGACGTCAATATTAAAATGTGATCAGGACAAAACAGTCCATTTAATCGAAAAACTAATCACAACAGTTTATATGAAATATTTATTATGATTGAAATAACCCTTTGACTGTTTGAATTTATGAAATGTCAAGAATTTAGTCATTGAGAAAAATCTAACTGAAGCGGATGAAACTCCAAGGAGTCTTTAATCAAGAATTTATGTAAGGGTGAACCATTTACATCGCAAAAGTGAGAATTTAATTTCGTATTGCCTTCACGCACGAGATGAAAACGAATTAATTATCCCTACGTTGATTAATTTTGGCGGTGTTGTATCTTTGTACCCTCGCAAATTCCGTTTAATTTCTCCAAACTGATACTATCCATACTGACTTCTCTCTCTCTCCGTTTCTAACTTATGGCTTATTCTTCCCGAGTCTCTACCTTGTCCCTCATATATCTTCCCTTCTCAGATGGAACGAACGTGTCTCAGATAGATATGAGTAAGAAAGTACTTTGGAAAACTCTTAGGTACCAGTACCTCAAAGAAAAAATTTATTTTTCAAAAATGACAAAATCTAATTAGAAAAAGTTACAAAATAAACTATCTATATTTTTAATTGTAAGAGGATACCAGGGATAGAAGAGAAATTATCAAAATTCAAATTCAGATTCAGTATCTATTACGAATGCCACAACTACATTTAGATCAAATCTGATTATTTCAAAAACTACTGTTTCAACTTTCTGTAAACTTTGAGCTGATTGTCATCAAAGCTTTGGTTTTCAATGAGAACTAGGTATAATTAGTGAAACTCCAGTTAATTCTACAGAAAATATTCTTTAAGACTACCTTGATGAAAACTTCTATCAAAGAGTGTTATTTATACCATCAATTTTAAGGTCATCCCACAAAATTGCTATAACTATAATTGCTTGCCTATAACTATTGTTAAAACTACATTTTAATAGCCAAACTATTTTGAAATTATTAAATCTCCCTTTTAAATATTTTTCCCGCGTTTTCAAAACGGAACTTGAAACTAGGTTCACACAGTCCTGGAACTGGTGATAATCGTTCAATTCGAAATCCACGTGGTTCACCAATCACGGTCCACTAAAGTTGTAACAGTTTCACTGAATAAAATTCGAACCTTCGAACACGCCGCGGGCCAGCTCAACGAGGATGAACTTATCGCCGCTTCCTCGTTAGGGCTTCACCGAAGAACTGACGGACTCGACGGCAAAAGCACTTCGGCGCAACACACCGACGCATCTGCCACCCTCCATGCGCCGTCGCCTCACTACAAACACTACCCTCTCATGCTGCAAACTCTTCCTCTTTCATTTCTCATAACGTTTTAACGTCATACCGTCACTCTAGTGACGTCAGTTCTCTAACACTGTGAACTTGCCGATTTACCTCTTCACCTGGGCAACTGGTCCACTGAACCCCAATACTCGCACGCGCAATCTCTCATATTTTCATCCCCAATAAGGCGGCATAACATCTATCTCTACTTACTTAGAAAATACGTGTTGAAGTACTTACTGCGCGTGAGGCAAAACTTGGTCACGAGAGTTTGTAGCCACTACTTAGATAGAGAGTCAAGTATCTCGAAAGGGAGACTTATTTAAATCTGGAATCAATTAACTGGAAGAAGAGGGTTTTGGAGGATTTCTAGCGTTAAATCTTTGTGATTTCTGTAATTGCTCTTAAAACTTGGAAAGTTTTCTATGTAATTTAGTATCATGTGAGAAGAAAGAATGCAAAAGATAACAATTTAAAAATAAAATGTATTATACAGGGTGTCCCATTTTAACTTGGACAGCAGGATAACTCAAAACTTTGCAAAGTGTTCGAAAAATTTTTCGGATAAAACTTGTATGGTTCAGAGGGGATCAATTTATGATGACGTCAAACTTGATCTTGAACTTGATTTTCAAAGTCATTTCAAGATCAACTTTGTTTTTTTAAGTAGGAACCCCTATTTTTGACCCCGGATTCAGAAAGAGTGGGAAATTCTACGTTCAGATGAGGCATCATTTGTGAGGTCTGTTTGTGTTTATTAAGGCAAGATCGTGTAGAGATCCAGCCAGTCAAGGCTGGATTGTTGATTTCAAATGTCCTTTAATTTACATCAAGGTTAAAATCTACCGATGACTTGAGCACATAATTGAAGGTAGAATTTCCCACTCTTTCTTGTTTCCATTAAAAAAAAAACAAAGTTGACGTTAAAATAACCTTGAAAATCTAGTTTAAGGTCAAGTTTGACGTCATCATCAGTTGACCCCCTCTGAACCATACAACTTTTATCCAAAACATTTTTTGAATACTGTGCAAAGTTTCGAGTTATCCTGCTGTCCAAGTTAAAATGGAACACCCTGTATATTCTTTATGTACAAGTTACGAAATTTTTTTTTAATTTTAAATGAAAGAAAATATGTATTTACTTAAGGCTCTATTGGCCTTAAGGAATACATTCTTATCGTAATATTCGGGCTCGATTTCCTATATACTCGTACATATATTTCTGTAACATTCCAATAAATTATATGATGAAAAGGATAAAGTTTCGAAAACCGCGGTAACCTCCGATTTTCTTTGGGCTCCGTATACTTATGTATTTTGACGCGCTGATTACGAATATGATAGTGAAAATTGCCGCTTTGATTTTCATGGTGAAATAATGAAAAAGCCATAAAAATCCTGGTTTTTTGCGTTTATCTCAGTTAATATGCAAAATTACACATTTCTTCTTTCAAACATTGTTTTCTGCGAGTGATGGTTTCTAAGAAAGTTAGAGATATATCGATTTTAATTTTAAAAAAACCTATAAACCAAGGCTCTTCACATTCTAAATGGAAATCATTGTAAAAGAAAATTATTATAAAGGAAAATGGTAAAGGGAATGGTAAAAGGAAATAGTAAAAGGAATGGTAAAAAGAATGCTAAAGGGAATGATAAAGAGAAATGGCAAAGGGAATGGCAAAGGAAATGGTAAAGGGAAATGTCAAAGGAAATGGTAAAGGGAAATGATAAAGGGGAATGGCAAAGGGAAATGGCAAAGGGGAATGGTAAAGGGAAATGGCAAAAGGAATGGCAAAGTCAATTGTAAAGGGAATGGTAAAGGGAATGGTAAAGGGAAATGGCAAAGGAAAATGATAAAGGGGAATGGTAAAGGGAAATGATAAAGGGGAATGGTAAAGGGAAATGGCAAAGGGGAATGGCAAAGGGAAATGGCAAAGGAAATGGTAAAGGGAAATGGCAAAGGAAATGATAAAGGGAAATGATAAAGGGGAATGGTAAAGGGAAATGGCAAAGGAAATGATAAAGGGAAATGGCAAAAGGAATGGCAAAGTCAATTGTAAAGGGAAATAGCAAAGGGAATGGCAAAGGGAATGGTAAAGGGAAATGGCAAAGAGAAGAGCGTACCAAACCGAAACCAATCGAGATACGATGGAAATCGATATATCTCTGATTTTCTCAGAAACTATCACTCGCAGAAAAAAATGTTCCAAACAAAAAATGTGTATTTCGATGAAATATACAAGTTTTGTTTGAAAAATTTTATAAATTTTAAATGCTCAGAACATTTTTAATTCTCAGAACGTCAGGTTTTTGAGATTTATTGAGTACAAATTTTTTTGAAAAATCACAAATCGTGCGATAAAAGGTTAAAAACATTGTTTAAATTGAAATCAAGACATGCCTTCAATGCATTTTTTAACCCTCGAACACACCCGTTTTTTCAATCACGGAGAAAACTCTGGGTCAATCTGACCCAACGTAATTTTGAACGCTTACCATTCTACAACTATTGGATCGATTGCCTTGAAAAAATTCTGAGGTATACTTCAGACTCCTTTAAAATAATGTGTGAGACATAATTTGATATTCTATACTGTACCTTTCAAAAAAAATAATTTTTTTGAAATTAGTATATTTTTTAATATAAAAATTAGCGAATTTATTAAGTAAAATGATACAAAATAATTTTTTTCGTCACTCTAATGAAGAAAATGTCTGCATACATTTGTGGAGAAATATTCGAAAGTGTTTTTAATGAAAAATGAAAAAATTATACGACATCGTTAGAATACAACACTGATGCACGTTTGACTCACAATAAACGTAGTTGAACACGTACGACTCAGGTTAAACGTAAAATTTAAAACTATTTTATTTTATCAATGTGAGACAAAGGACCACGCACAAAATGTACATGAAAAAACTTTCGGTCGATTTTGATTAAACTTCGTAAAATTGTAGTTCACAACGTACCAAACAAAAGTTTTATGAGGCAAAAAGTCCTCCTATGAACAGTTTTTGAGTTAGAGGGTTAAACTTACAAGCATTTTAACAAACATTAGTAAATATCTTAAAAGCTGCAGGTCTGAGAAAAAATTGTTCAATATGAAAGTTAATCAGTTCTGACAAGGGAATACAAAGGCAGTCATGACCTTAAAATACAGTACATTTTTCAAGGTAATTCAATGTGAAATTGTCATTTAATGCTAACAATCAGCCCATAATGACGAGATATGAAGAGGAAATAAATATAGAGACCATAAAGACAAAACATGAGCATGAATTACTTAATATCTATTCAATGTTTTCAATATCAAGCCAATTAAGGCAAGACATGCGCAGCAATTAATCAAGATTCGGCAAATAAAGACAAAACATGACCAGGATGTTATTGAACCTGGCTAATGCAATCAAGACCTCTGAGCATAGCTTAGAATATAATATTTTCGATAAATGATCATTTTCCTGAAGAAGAAGATCGAAGAATATTCACAGAGACTTTATTTTTTATCAGAAATGATTCGTATTGCCTGTGTGTGTTTAGGGGAGTGTTTTTATTACAACCCATAGCCAGAACTCTGCAAAAAAAAATCCTTCGCGCACAGACTTCAATATTTTCGATAAATGATCATTTTCCTGAATGAGAAGGTCGAAGAATATTCACAGAGTCTTTATTTCTTATCAGAAATGATTCGTACTAACTCCGTATGTTTAGGGGGATGTTTTTATTACAACTCATAGCCAGAAGTCTGCAAAAAAAAAATCCTCCGCGCACAGAGTTCAACATTTTCGATAAATGATCATTTTCCTGAAGGAGAAGGTCGAAGAATATTCACAGAGTCTTTATTTCTTATCAGAAATGATTTGTACTACCTCGGTGAGTTTAGGGGGGTGTTTTTATTACAATGCATAGCCAGAAGTCTGTAAAAAAAATCCTCCGCGCACAGACTTTAAAATTTTCGATAAATGATCATTTTCCTGAATGAGAAGGTCGAAGAATATTCACAGAGACTTTATTTCTTATCAAAAATGATTCGTACTCCCTCGGTATGTTTAGGGGGGTGTTTTTATTACGACCCATAGCCTGAAGTCTACAAAAAAAATTCATGCGGGCACAGTGTTTAATATTTTCGAAAAATGATCATTTTCCTGAAGGAGAAGATTGAAAATTATTCACAGAGTCTTTATTTCTTATCAGAAATGATTGGTAATGACTTCCATTTATTCCAATAATGGTATTTTTTTCAGTAAATGAGATAGAAAAATTTTTACAGATACTTTCCAGTTTTCTAGAATTGATTTCTAATGCGTGGGTGGATTTAATGGAGTGTTAGTGGTACATTATATAGTCTAAGGTTCCTCTGAAAAATTCATCAACACAATAACTTTGCATTTTGTAGAAATTCTTTTTTTGGCTAATTACAAGTTTGGAAAATCTTTACCAAATTATCTTTAGCTATATGTAAATTATTTCCTCTATGTGGGTGGTTTGAAGGGTATGTTATAAGATCAACTCAGAAGTAGAAGAAAATGAGCAATGAAAATGTTACATTCATCCATCTTAGTTATATCTTACCTTCATTTGCTGAATCTTTACTAAGCTTTGCTCATGCTTTGCCTTTATTGGCTAGCATCGATAACAACTTACTCATATCTTGCCTTAATTGTCTAGGTACAGACAGCACCTGCTCATAACTTGATTCATTGGTCAGATATTGGCTAAGTCTTCAACATATCTTGCCTTCATTGGCTCCATGTTGACTACATCATGGACATATATTGTCTTCAGTGGCTGGGTACTGACTGTACTCACTTCATGCCTTTATTGGCTACATTTGATACCATCTCGCTCATATGTTGCCTTCCAACACTGTGTGTTGCTTATTTTGTTGAAATAAAAACTGGCGAGACTGTGATTGAAAGTATTTTCGATTTTTCGATTTTTTTTCCATTTTTCCAACTTTGACGATATATTTACGATATTATTCGATTTTAGAGATTTTTCGCAATAAAATATTTTGAAAGTAAATTTAATTCTGCGTCCAATGAACTATTTTTGAAACAAATTTGAAGAGAATTGACAGAATTGTGTGAGTTTTAAGATTTTAAGAACTTTTTGCTAAATTTGCATGTACGTAGCTGACGTGACATCAGGTGCGTCGCGAGGGATGAAAATGATATCAAGCGTAATTAAAGCTACGTAATTTTCATTTATTATTACATAATTATTGTTAATTATAATTTATTATTAAAAATATTAATTTATTATGGTAATTAAGATTCAGTCAAAAATGCTTCCTCGAGACCTCTTCGTTTGTATGCTTCATCACTGATTTCTCGATTCAATGACCAGCACACTGAGAAATACTATGTTAGAAAAATTACTAATTTAGATAGCAACTTGGGGCAAAATCCTTAAATTTCGACAGTTTATTATAATACATAATAAGTTATACTATTTTCATAAGAAAGTTTCCTATTTAGTAATAGTAAACTTTGCTATTTTCTGTAGCAAAATCCGATTTAGGAAAAATTATTAGAGAAATTAATACATAGTACAAAAAGAATAGAAATAATAAGTATTTTAAGTAGTATAATATACTAAATATATAGAAGAAATTACTAAATGATTTAACAGAAAACATCGTCTTGGACCGAGCGCAGCCGAGTGTATCCGACGTGTACCGATTGTCGAACAACGGATTTAGACAGTCATATGGACGTTTTTATTCCCCACTCTTATTATGTCCTTATAGGTAAATTGAACATCGTCCGACTGCTAATCATGGAGACCCGTGTTCGATTCCCACCAGCTTCTTCTATTTCTTCTAACTCGATTTTTCTGTTTCAGCTTAATAATATATGTAATTGTATTCAGTGCATACACGTATGTATGTAATTTCTAATGATTGATATTATACAATAATATGTGTATTGTGTAAGCTAGAATATTTATGTAGGCTATAAGTGTAAAGTTAGGCCCCTTCAAAGCTTTTATTTTTTGCTATTCTGACTGTACATATTTTACTAACCCACATAGTAATTCGATGCGCATGGTCTCTGCGCACCATTTTACTAAAGTAGTTTACAAATATTGCAATAGTTTTAGTGCTTATTCTAAAATATTTTATAATTCTGTAAGCAGCTACGAGTTACTATTGAGGTTAGTTAGTTAGTTAGTTAGTTAGTTTGTTCGGGCGAGGAGCCCCACCCTCGTGGGGCCCTACAGGCGCTTAGGCTTGAGCCCATTGTGCCTATTCCCTTAATCCCCGACGCTGCCTAGCCCCCCATTCCAGTCCTCTTAACGAAGCCTAGAATGTC
>CAJFCP010025956.1:134143-146571 GCA_904066005.1 Synergus itoensis | reverse complement strand
CCTGCATAATCAATGCCTACATGTGTGAAAGGCTTCACAGGTCGAGTGATACGACTTTTAGGCAACGCACCCATTAATTGATTCGAAACTTCCGCACAAATTCGAACACAACAGCAAGTGAGCCTTTCCGTCGCTAGGTCCGCTCTTTTGCTCGAGTCAAAATTGCGGGAAAATTTAAAGTGTAGAGTAAAGTAGGGCGAAAAAGCCACGGGGCGTTTTAAGCCATTTGATTATCATTTGAGAACAATTATGCTCAGCAATTTCGCAATGTACTTTTTGAAATCGCCACTAGAGCGCGCACAAATGGAAACATGAATGAATATATAAGCCAACTTCACAGATCCTGCGAACGGTCGTTTGTAAAACACCACCTTTTCTCAAAATATTTTCTCAAGTCTTATTTCCTTTTAACGATTCAAATTTTGGTGAAAAAAATTTCTGGTAAGCATTTTCTGAATCAAAATAGTGTTCTGAACGAGAAATAAGGGTTCATTTTCCTCGTAATACACTTAATTCAGAATGTTTTAGCAAAATCTCCGAAAATAGGTTATGGGGCGAAAAATCCACCTTATCTTAGTTTTCGATTCTTTTTTTATCAAAATGGTACGAATTTACGAGCGGAAACGAGAAAAACAAAACAAAAAATTAATTCAAAGAGCACTTCGTGAGATCCATGAAAAAGTCAATACTGTGGCAAGAAAATATAATATTCCTCGTAGTACTTTGCGCTGTAGATTGGCAATGAAAAAATCTCATGCACAAGAGCATAAACAAGTATGAAACTTAGATTTTTCTCGATAGCTTTCACTATTTTTACATCTTTTTAATTTCGTAGGTATTCACTGATGAAAAAGAAGCTTCGTTAAAAAACTATTTATCGAGATCCGCAAGAATGTATTTTGGTTTATCGTACATATCAATCAGACGTCTCGTGTATTAGTTTGCCAAAAACCTGAAAAATAAAAAATTGATGAAAAACATCCCTCGAAGCTGGCAGCCGAAGGAATCCGGTCAAAGTGGCATTGCTGGGCGGGATTGGCTGTTTTCTTTTACGAAAAGAAATCCGGATCTGTCTCTCCGAAAACCAGTCGCCATGAATCTTGGGCGAGCAACAGCTTTCAATCGGCACAATGTTCGAATGTTCTTCGATAATTTGAAAGATGTGATCGCTCGTTTCCACATACAGTCACAAAATATATGAAACATGGACGAAACAGCTTTAACAACTGCTCAAAAGCCAATATCAGTGGTTGCTCAACGCGGCATTCGGCATAGTGGTTCGGTTACATCGGCCGAACGTGGTGTTTTGGTAACACTTACATTATGCGCTTTTGTACACTAGGTGTTTGCATGCCACCTTTCTACATTTTTCCGTGTGTAAAATTTCAATCTCATTTCTTGGCTGGTGCAGATCGTGGCGCAGATGGCAACGCAAATCCTTCTGGGTGGAAGGATTTGAACATTTTCTGAAATTTCTCCACGAATCTCATTTGTCGATTGATGGTTTGAATTATTGCAAAGAAAATGGGATAGTTATTTTAACCTTGCCGCCCCACACCAGCCATAAATTGCAACCCTTAAACAGATCAGTATTTGGGCCAATCAAACGACTTTACAATGCAGCTTGCGACAATTGGATGCGTTTGAAAATAAATGCAGGCCGTACTACCACCATGCATGATATTTCAGGCATTTCTCGACGTCCAATCAATGATGGCGCTTCCATTGAAAATATAAAGGTAGGTTTTCAAGCTACCAGGATTTTCCCATTAAATGAAAATATTTTCTCCGACGTAGATTTTTTGGGATCAGAATTAACTGACCGTCCACCACTCAATGAACCATCGCGCATACTTATTGAATCGGAAAAAGATGATGTTGCCGAAAATGTCGACATCACTGCTGAAACCTCTGAAACTGCTGAAACTAATGTTTTGGATTCAACGCTAGAAAATATTTAACCTTATCCCAAAGCTGCGCCTCGAAATAAAAGCAATCGTGGCCGAAAATTCCGTAAAACGGTTATTGCAACAAGTTCACCTGTAACGGCTGCTTTTCAGGCTGAGTACTATAAAACAAGAAAAAAGAGAAAAAGGCAGCTGAGGAAAAGAAGTAATCCAAAAAACAGCTATTATAAGAGAGGTAGACCAGTAAAATCTGACGAACCAAAGGCAGCGCTAAGTCGTATTAGCCGTCCGAAACGAAATGTGGCAAAAATTCCACAATATTGTTCTTATACTGAGTGATTGACGATTTAATGTTAAAATACGATTTTTTGTAATAAACATTTGAATTTCATGTTTAAAAATGGCTTTTCCTCGATTTTAAGTTTTAAAATAAAACGGCTTTTTCAAACAGCCATTTTGAATTTTTTTTTCCAAAGGCTATAATTCTAATACTAATCATTATAGACAAATAGTTTCCACATAAAATTTTTAGACAAAAACGTGAAGTTTGCAATGGTACCTGAGTTATTTATTAATTTTTTCATTTGCGAGTTTTACAGGGCTCAATAGTAAAAAATGGCCATTTCGCCCCACTCTACTTTATACATAAAAAATAACTCTTTTAATAAAAATTACTAATAAAAGTTTAAAATTTATTCATAAAAATCTTTATTCAGTTTGAAAAGACAAAATTTAACATTTTATGTACTAATTAGTTTTGCTAGCGTATATAGTTCTACACGCTAAGTCGCGCGCTGCAGTTGTGGCTGAAAACTAGTGTCTCCAGATCGTGGGATTTTTCGGCGCCCCCACTATACGACCCATGAGCTCATGCTTTCTCTGTCTATCAATAGGTTCATGACTGTTGCTAGAGAGAGAAAGCATGAGACACTGTTGAAAAAATCGACCTATTTCCATCTTTATCTAACTATCTTCCTTCCACTTATTGTGAAAATGTAGAATGCTTATGAAAAGAGGCCTTTTCGTAAGCATTTAACATTTTGTACGTTCTTTATTCGCATCGTTCGAAACACGCCATATTACGTACAGTTCATAAGCACGAAAACACGCCATTTTCATGATAGTGTTGTAAAAAATAATAAAGCTAACCCAGATATTATTATTAATATCTATTATTATTAATAATATTATTAACCCAGATTATTATTGTTAAAATTTAAAAGAAATTATTTTTCGGGTTGAATTTTCGGGGGTCATTTTCACACCTTAAGCATGCAGCCACAAAGTAACATAAGGAGTACGCACTCAAGTGGTGCCGCTGAAAAAAAGTGGCTGCGTGTTTTCCAACATTTGATGGGTTACATGCAATAACCGGTTATAGAATTTTAGCACTCGATTTAGTTGGCCCCTGAGAGCATTAAAATATTTTTTTTATAATAAGGAATAAAAGATACACAGAGCGAACCAATTCCTTTAAGGGGTTAGGTACACTTAAAAATTTCAAAAAATCGATTTTTTTATTGCATATTCTAAAAGTACAACATTTCAAAAGTATTCTCCGAAAATTTCAAATCAATCCGCCGAGCAGTATTTTTCAAAATATACGACTTAGTGCGGAGTCGCCTCAGGTAGATAAAAGTAGGTAGGTAGCTTGTAGGTACGTACCTCGTCGACGGGAAAAAATGACTGTTGCTGCAGCTGATAAGGCGAAGGAAGGTACCCTTTATGGACCCGGAATCGATGATTCAATGTAAGTTGAATAAATAAGATTTTATGTACATGTAAATTATACTTAAAACTTTAAACGCGTTTTTCTCGAAACCACGTTTTCAAAGTCGGTGAACACTCTAGCTCCAAAACGGCTGAACCAATCGTTACCAAATTTTAATCAGTTATTAATAATATAAATGTCTCCTAACTGAACGGAAGATATTTTTCTTTTATCGATTTTTTTTAGCCAAAAATTGAGCAAATTTTTTCGCGAAAAAAAAATTTTTTTTCAAACATTCCCAATTCTGGTAAAAAATTTAAATTCTGCCAAAATCGATCGTTCAGTTAGGAGAAAAAGTGGTTTTCTAAAAAATAACACAAAAATTTTTTATTTCAGATGATCCAGATTTAACCAGGAGTGTTCACCGCATCAAAATCCTTTTTTTTTGGACCTTCCGGAGATTGACTATTTTATCATTATTTTTTCACAAAAAAATTCCTGTAAATTCTTGAAATGTGTATAAATCAACTTCCACAATATTGATTTCAAAATAAAAATACCAGTCCTTATAAAAAATTCGTGAAAATTGCCTTTTTTTTGACGTCCTAAGTGTATCTAACCCCTTAAAACCAAAGGGTGAATCGACTTGTAATTTTCACTGTTGCTTCACAATTAGATTCTAAAAAGAAGTACGTAGCCGTTTTTTGATTTGGTGTTCCTTGCATTTTTTATAAACAATTTACTGCTCTTTTTTGGTAAAAAATTCATACTTTTTCCCAAAAGTGCACCATTTCCACAAAAATTGATATAAAAAAAATCCTACATACTTCTCTACATAATAGTATATAATTTAAAAAAATTTTCGTTTTTTTGGTCCAGCTCTCACAGTTTCCCAGAAATTTGTTCGCCCACGGAGCACCTTTCCGAAAACACTTTGCCGGAGATTACCTGTATCGCCGCCATTTTATATGAAAAAATAATAAAAATTTTTTTTCATACTTTAATATATGTTAAATGAACCCTCTAAAAACAAATGCTATTCCTTTTTCCATACTACCAAAATAAATTGTAAAAATTATGCTTTTTTCTCGGCCGCTAGAGTGGTGTTACCCCTTAATTATTTAAGGGGTTAGTACCAAAGTTTTCACCTTTTTCTCAAATTAAAATTTACATTACAGATTCTAACTTATCACACATGAATATAGATATAAAACACTATTACAAAAAATTTTTATTTTTTATTTTTAATGATAAATCTGGCTGGTATGGCTGCCTGAAGTTATCCATTTTAAAAACTGGTAGCCATGATATCTCAAGTTTGGAGGTTCGGAAACACAAAAATCAATAAGATTTATAAATAAGGTAAAATACCCAATTAACGACACTTTTACGATCACCCTACAGAAAAAACGTAAATTGAAAGATTTGAAAAATTGTTTACTTCGGAATGTTTGTTCTTATGTAAAGTTTTATCATTTCGGCATCAAAAAATGGTGGCTATGGAATTCTATCAATGTAATTGTTGATAATATGACGCTTTTTTTATACCTCTGCATGTAACCTATTAACGACGCGATAAATTTGACGTAACCCTATTAACGACGCTCCTTGTTACCTATTAACGACGCTTTGATTTTCCATAATTTTATTGAATTTCTGGATTTTGCATGTACACTACGTGGTTTATTGATCTTTTTAATAAACGTTTGTCAACTTAGCTTTTATGAAGTTCGTTTATTCACGTCGGAAAAATTAGTGACAACACAACATAACCCGTGAGACTTGTAAGAAGGGGGCGCAAATTCAGGCGTCGAAGGCGCTTCGAAGCGGACCAGTTCAATTTGAATTAATGAAAACGTCTAAATAAAATGAAAATATCGACAAATTCGCACGTCATCATAAATTATATTCATAGCAGAATATATTAGAGTGAAATGTTGCAATATTTAATATTATATATATTTTTTTTAAATAAACGAAATTCAAATCGTCGTTAATCGGGTACGTGTTGTTAATTGGGTAGACTTGTCGCTATCGCATGTGATCGCATGAACTAGGATGGTTGAAATCCGAAGAAAAATAAATTCAAAATGGCCGACTTGAAAAATTTTCACCTTTTTTTTTACCTCAAATTGTTTAAAAAAATGGTTAAATATTAATCAATAATTATTATTCTAGTTCATGCGATGAAGACATATGTGTAGAATAATATATCCAAATTTCAGCCCGACTGATCCAATAGTTTTTTCTGAATCATGGCGATCAGGTTGAAAAACGTTGTTTCGAGAAAAACGCATTTAAAGTTTTTGTTCTAAAATACAGGGTGATCCATTTTAATCTGTAAGTATCTTTTAAAATACTTCATCCACGAAAAAATGATTTAGACAAAAGTTGACCAGGACCGAGAGGGCCATTAAACTGTACTATCAATTTTGACCTTGAGTTCAATTTTCAAGATCATTTCAAGGTCAAGACGATTTTTTTAATGGGAACCCCTATTTTTAACTCACGTTGTTTTGCGTTTTTTGACCCGTTCTCGATATTTATCACCAAAATAACGATTATCCCAACAATTCTACATATATTTATGGGCATTTCTCTGTAAACTGGGCGATTTTTCTAGGAAAACTGTCTCGGAAACTTTTTGAAGTATATATTTAGTAAATCTTATTCAGGGGATATATATCCGCCTATTTATTAATAAACGGCAGGTGAACCAAAAATATTTTCATTACTTTAGAAAATATTGAGTACTTTCTGAAAAATCGATACAGGGGACTGTTTATTTTAATGAATAATACCATTTTCAGTACCAAAATTAAATCTTTTTTATTTTTAAAAACTTTAGAGCTTAGAAATTAAATAATTGAACAATAAAGAAACAAAAAAGTCAACAATTTTTTAATAATATTTTACTTAAACTTAAATTTTAACTGTTAAATCTTAATATGTAATTAATGTCAATTAAAATGACATTAAGTGGAAGAATCACATGCTTTGAATCCTACTCTGTATAATCAGTCTCACTTGAAACACACGTGTACCTAAAACAATGAAAAACGTAATATAAAGACAGTCCTCTGGAGGCAGAAACAGTCCCCTGTCCTGTTGAAGGGCAGGGGACTGTAGCCAGGGGACTGTTTTATTTGATTTCATTTAAATTCAATTTTTAATCACAAATTTTAAAGTTCGTTTATGCAATGCCCTTAAGGCCGAAAAAATTACACGGTTTTAAGTGCCGTTTGGCAGGGAAGTGTTTCTCGATGTGAAAAATGGGGCTTAGTATCTGTTTTTTGAAAAAAATAATTTGTTTAACTAAAATAGAAAAGTTTCGGCTAACCTAACCTAAAGCCTAACCCTAGCCGAAACTTTTCCATTTTTTTCATTTTCAAAAAACAGATACTAAGCCCTATTTTTCACATCGAGAAACACTTTCCTGCCAAACTGCACTTAAAACCGTGTATTTCTTGCGGCCTAACAGTTTGTTCAACAAGAGCGTGTTCGCGATATTTCGGAAACTAATGGAGATTTTTGAACGTTTTTTTTTTAAATTAAAGTTCGTTCAAAGGACTAATGCGCACCTATGATACCACTTCAGTATCCCTCGAACCGTCCGAGAGAACGCACGTGAATAAAAATGAGTTCCGCGTACGCTAAAAGATTCGAAGCCGTCTTCTTGTGTCTCCATCCAAGAGGACCAAAAATGTCCGTCACAGCGGCTGCTAGATACTTGAGGAAGTCGAAGGCATTCGTTGTGAAGTGGGTTGAGCGGTATAAAGCCGATGGAACTGTCGACGATCTTCCTGAAAGAGGCATATCTGGAGTAACAACCAGCAAGGAGGATAAAGCGATCGTGCAGCTGTTCAAGCGTACCCCTACTCTAGGATTGTGAGATGCCAAGGCTATACTAGCCAACAAGGGAGTCTACATTAGTATCAACACCATTCGACAGCATTTGACTGAATCGAAGATAGAGTACCGTACCACGAGGCAAAAATCTCTGCTCTCAAAAATCCATAAAAAAACGAAAGGACTGAAAATCTGCTGAAAATCTCGACCCTGACTGGTCGAATGTCATTTTTTCTGATAAAGCGTCGTTCTAGGTATGGGTTCCCCTAGAGTATGCCTGGTCTACCGCCGGCAGTAGATTTCTTTAGCGAACCGTTAAACACCCAGTGAAGGTCCATGTTTGAGGATGCTAAAAAAAATTGGTGGAAATCATGCGAAAAAGGTGCCAGGCCATTCTGGACAACGATGGGGACTGAACCATTTATTAGGTAATTGCGCATTAGTCCTTTGAACGTCCTTTAATTTAAAAAAAAAAACGTTCAAAAATCTCCAATAGTTTTCGAAATATCGCGTACACGCTCTTGTTGAACAGACTGTAAAATCTAAAGTAAAAAAATCTGCCCGCTTCGCGGGCACATTCTCATCGCGCGCTTCGCGCTCCGTGTTGCGCGCTTCGCGCGCTTGTGCCCTGCAAGAGGCTTGCACCTTACAGGACGCTTGTACCTACATGTTTTTTTTAAATTACTTTAAATTTAAATTTAATTAAATTAAATTTAAATGAAATTAAATTAAAGCTTTGAATGTAAAAGAAAACTAATTTACTTAAGGTTCTATCGACCTTAAGGAGCACATTCTCATCAGGGCACTCGCGCTTCGCGCTCGATATTTGATTTAAACCTCGCGCTCGGCTCTGTTTAACAATATTTTTCATGATTAAAACGAAAACTACTCATCCTATTGAAAAGTGGCCAAAAGATTACTTGTAGATCTTTCTAAGACCAATAATTATGTTTCTTATCATTTTCTCTGCATCTCGCGTCATTTGGCTCAAAATTTGAATTTTCGATTTTTTAAGGAAATTCAAAAAGTTGTTATGCCTATCCTATAGGGCGTTCAAAAAGAAACATTTTTCATATTTAGACTTTTTTTCATACCGTGCGTTGTTTGGCTTCTAATTTAAGTTTTCTTTCATTTTTTTGGATTTTCAAAATGTTATGTCTTTCAATTTTTTTTTTATCCAAAAAAGTCATTAGGAAGAATTGTTCGAATTTTTGAGTACTACGAATATCCGTGCATAGAATTTTTAAATTAAAAAAAAGTGGTATCAAAAATTTTCAAAATGCTCCAACTTTTTGAATTTTTATCCAAAATGGCTGGCCAACGAACTTGACCTTCATTTTAGAACACTCAAAGAGTATACCAAAGGCCAATCCAATCGGTCAATTCTTTCGAAAGTTATCGTGCTCACAAACTAAAAATCTACAGACAGACAGACACACAGACAGACAGACAGACAGACACATTCGTAAAAACATGTTTTTCGGGTTCAGGGGGTCCCAAAACGTGGACATTTGGCAAAAACTGGGGGGGTCAAATTTTACACAAATCTAATACCTTCTCTGATGAGAATGGAAAAATTACATTTTGTCCGTTGCTCCAATAGCCTTATTAAGGGATGTTGGCCATAAATCGCCAGTCGTAAGCGCGCCTATCCTTGTTTCCTTTGCGTCTTTACTTGAGGACCTAACATGGTCTTCTAGAACATTAAACCTTCTGGACGTATTATAACACAGGCCCATAAAAAAAGTGGTCTGAACTTCACATGTGACAAGGCTACCCTTATGGATTTTGAGCCGCTAAATTCGAATCGAGTCTTAGAATTTTCCCTAGACCCTACAATTTTCCCTTAGTCTAGGATAATGTGTGAAATTTTGGAAGTTTCAGGCTCCGTTGAAGTTATATTTATCCACGAAAAAGTTAATAAAACAACGTCGTTTCTAAGTATTTTAGGTCGCTTAGTTCAAATTTGAATTTAGAATTTTTGTGAAGTACCTGAAAATTTCCCTAGCCTAGGGGAAAAAGTGTATAAATGTACAAAACTTGAGACTCTACGGAGCTTTTGTTTGTGCACGGAAAAGCTCATTTTTCCGTATTTTTAACTGCTTATTTCATATCTGACAGAAGAAGTTTTCTGCAGTACCTCGGATTTTCCGTAGCCTAGGAAAAAAAGTGAAGAACCGAGAAAAACTAGAGTGATGGCAGATTTTTACTGGAGGTTAAAAAGAGATGTTGCAAGTACAAGAAAATGACGCAAAAGGAATCCACTTCGAAGGACGTTTGACGATAAAAGAACAAGGTAACATCGGAAAATCTAATATAAAAAATTCCCTAGGCTAGGAAAAATCCGAGGTACTGCAGAAAACATCTTCTGTCAGATATGAAATCAGCATTTAAAAATACGAAAAGACATCAGCTTTTCCATGCACAAACAAAACCTCCGTTAAGCCTCAAGCTTTGCACATTTATGCACTTTGTCCCCTAGACTAGGGAAATTCTCAGGTACTTCTCAAAAATTCTAAAGTCAAATTTGAACTAAGCGACCCGAAATACGTAGGATGGACGGTGTTAAATTAACTTTTCCATGGATAAATATAAGTTCAATGGAGCCTGAAACTTCCAAAAATTTCACAAATTTACCCTAAGCTAGGGGAAAATTGTAGGATCTAGGGAAAATTCTAAGGCCGGATTCGGATTCAGCGGCTCAAAATCCATAAGGGTAATCTTGTCACATGTAAAGTTCACTTTTTTTTGGGCCTGTGTAATCCATTCTACACACAACAAATGCTTAAATGGGCTCTGTATTCATTATAGTCCCGGGCCCCATAAATCTCTAATCTACTCCTGACTTTGGCCGCAAGAAACCCCCAAAAAAAATTTGTTAAAAAAAAACGACTTTTTTACAGTTTTAGATGATAATAATAACGTATAAAAATTTGAAATTATTGGATTTTATTTTCTAATATAAAAAAAGTCTCGAAAACAGCTTTTAAAAAGGTGTCAGTTACCTTTAAAAGAATATATGTATAGGGAAGGTTAAGAAAGGAGAAGAAATTCATATTGGAAACTCACCATTTGTTGTGAACTGCAGATCTGCTTCTAAATGTTGACATGTGTCAGAGTTTTAGATACATCTCTTCGTTTGAGCCGAAGTTGAAAAACAGCCACAGCTATTCTTTATATTCAATTCTGAGTTCAACATTGAAAGTTAAAGTTTAATAAATAGAAAATCTCAAATTTAACAGCCACCATTAAATAGAAATTTCCACTACAATTTAAATAATACGAAATACAACACCGAACTAAACATGTCCAATTACTTATTTACATAATTAACTGAAGTTAATTATACATTTCTGTGGTTATATGAAAGTGCACGATAATCACAATTAAATTTGTTCACTGATTTTAAATAAATGCGGCACGAAAGATCAATACTTGTACGGGTAAACGTGCTATGTTAAATTATATCATTCACATTAGAAATCTGCAAGAAAAAGGTATCAAAGCAAATGTAAAACATCAAGGTAGAGAAATACAGGCTACAAAATTCAAGCTTCATGGAAATAGCAAAAGTGATTCACTCTGTCAAACAATAAAAGTTTTTGCAAAATTGGAGAAATTAAGTAGACCATTTCATGCAACTTTTAAAAAGTATCTGTAAAAATATAGTAAAATATAGTGGAAAAAATAGAAAGAAATGTGAAATTATACAAGAATTATAGTAATTTTTAAAAATTGTTTTCAAAATAATTGTCTAAAGAATTTTCATGAGTCTTTAAGAATCCGCCATTAATGCCTAAATTAGGACGCTATCTACATATGTAGAAAGTCCTAATTTTAAATAGCACAATCTTACTAGGGCCCTCATAGCTTCAATCTAGAACTTTAAGAAAACAGTTTTCCTAATAGCACTCTACTTACAGTAGGACGAATTGGGGCAATTTATAACCGGCAAGTTTTAATCTTTTCGAAACTATTCTTGAATTCTTCAGTTAATGCTTCTGGAGGAAGTTACTGTCATCATTTTTTCTGTATATTGAAATTTTAATCAACAGTCCTTTATTTTTATTTCGAGAAATATACTTCTTCGATAGAACATTATTTTATTCCTGCGAATAAAATGATACATAGACATATCCTTACAAATAAAACTGAAGCTTCTCAAGAGAGATTATGATAAAAAGGACAGAGCGAAAATAGCTAATTTTTTAAATCGAAGCGAAAACTTATATCATATGTTTTTTGGAAAATTTAATACAAATTTCACCCTTGCAGTAAATTGTAAACTAATTAAATAACTAACTTATTTATGTCTCTCTTTATTCTATACAATAAATAAGCCATGTATTCAATGTACAAAAAAAGGCCTAAAATATGTAAATATCGAAAATTGGAAACATAATTGACTATACAAAAAGTCAAAAAACAAAATTTTCAGTTAATTCCTTCTGCATAGAGGAAGCTTTGCAGCGGTGACAATATCCAGATTCAAAAAATTATTTTAAATTAATAAAATTAATAATTTATTTTATTTATGTGATTTAAAATGTGTGCGTGTGCGTGTGCGTGTACGTGTGCGTGTGCACACGCACAAAATGAAGATTCCTTTGAAAATGAAGATTCCTTTCATCGAGACGAATCGATTGACCTATATGATTAATGCATTTAATTAAAAAAAATATGGATGTTACGGTTAACTGTATTTTCAAAAATTAATTTTTCAACTATAACTTTTCAAATAATCAAAATTTTGACCTGACGTAACGAAAATAAATATTCTTTGTGTCGAGATGAATCGATTGACCTATATGATTAATGCATTTCATTGAGAAATAAGAAAGTTATGGTTAATTGCAGTTTTCAAAAATTAATTTTTCAACTATAATTTCTCAAATAATAAAAATTTAAAGCTGTTGTAAGGAAAATAAACTTTTTTTGTGTTGACACGAATCAGATGACCT
>CAJFCP010025956.1:116165-129143 GCA_904066005.1 Synergus itoensis | reverse complement strand
CAAGAGACTGTGCTAGACTCTTCAGATCTTCGGGTAAATTGAGAACAATTTTAAAATATAAAAATTCGTAACAATATATTCAGAAAAATGTGAAGTTCTGTAAAGATAAAATCTCTTCTAAAAAGTTTGAAATGGCAGAAAAAAAAGATGAGTAAAATTAAAAATTTGTTAATAATAATTTATGTCAAAGTACTTAAAAATATTTAGTTGTAAACAAATTTGTTAACACTAGTCGTCTCTTGTTTTCAGACATTTCAAGCAATCGTACCCATGTACAAAAAATTCAATTCTTTTTGAAAAATTGAAAAACGAAAAGAAACACAGACGCGAAAAAAGTCAAGTACCCAACTTGAAAATTGTATGAATATTCAGAGAAAAGATGTAATAATATTATCTATAATAGCATCTTTTCGGCATGCTTGCCACCAGATTTTGAGCATACTATACTGTGCAGGTAAAGAGCGCCAGATCTCCTTGATCTTGCGAGATAGCTGTGTCAGTATGAAGACACGTATTCCTGCAAGCCTCTCCTTGATGCAACCCCAAACGTTTTCAATCGGGTTGGCATCTGGAGAGTATGATGGCCAGTCCATCGTCTCGATACCATTTTCAACTTTCCATTCTTGACAGAGAAGGAAATCTACTCGGCACGACGGTTCGCGTTAAACTGAGACGAAAAAAATATTGCGACGTAGTGCTCGAAACGTACTTTCAGGCCCAAAAAGAATTCAGTTGATTAAGCTTATGGTAAACTGTAGAATAAATCGCGTACCCGTTCTTGTTGAACAGACTGCACGATGGTTCATTGACTGGTGGACGGTCAGTTAATTCCGATCTCAAAAAATCTATGACGGAGAAAATATTTTCATTTAATGGGAAAATCTTGGTAGCTTAAAAACCTACCTTTATATTTTTAATGGAATCGCCATCATTGGACGTCGAGAAATGCCTGAAATATCATGCATGGTGGTAGTACGGCCTGCATTTATTTTCAAACGCATCCAATTGTCGCAAGCTGCATTTTAAAGTCATTTGATTGGCCCAAATACTGATCTGTCTAAAGGTTGCAATTTATGGCTGGTGTGGGGCGGCAAGGTTAAAATAACTATCCCATTTTCTTTGCAAAAGTTCAAACCATCAATCGACAAAATGAGATTCGTGGAGAAATTTTAGAAAATGTTCAAATCCTTCCACCCAGAAGGATTTGCGTCGCCATCTGCGCCACGATCTGCACCAGCCAAGAAATGAGATTGAAATTTTACACGCGGAAAAATGTAGAAAGGTGGCATACAAACACCTAGTGTACAAAAGCGCATAATGTAAGTGTTACCAAAACACCACGTTCGGCCGACGTAACCGAACCACTATGCCGAATGTCGCGTTGAGCAACCACTGATATTGGCTTTTGAGCAGTTGTTAAAGCTGTTTCGTCCATGTTCCATATATTTTGTGACTGTATGTGGGAACGAGCGATCACATCTTTCAAATTATTGAAGAACATTCGAACATTATGCAAATTGAAAGCTGTTGCTTGCCCAAGACTCATGATAACTGGTATTCGGAGAGACAGATCCGGATTTCTTTTCATAAAAGAAAACAGCCAATCCCGCCCAGGAATACCACTTTGACTGGATACATTCGGCTGTCAGCTTCGAGGGATTTTTTTCATCAATTTTTTATTTTTCAGGTTTTTGGCCAACTGATACACGAGGCGTCTGATTGATATGTACGATAAACCAAAATACATTCTTGCGAATCTCGATAAATAGTTTTTTAACGAAGCTTCTTGTTCATCAGTGAATACCTATAAAATGAAGAAGATGTAAACATAGTGAAAGCTATCGAGAAAAATCTGAGTTTCATACTTGTGTATCTTTAATTCTACAAATTAAAAAAATCTCTTGAAATCTTTTAAAATTATTATAAATCTCATAAAATTTCTTAAAAACCCATAATACTTTTACGAACCTTTTGAAATCGCTTAAAGTTGAAATCTTTAAAAATTTTTGGAAACCTCTTAAAATTCCTCAAAATATCAAAACATTTAGAAACTCTTAAAATCACTTATAATTCTTAAAAATCTCTTAAAATTACATGAATTCCTTTAGAATTTCATGAAATATCTTAAAATTCCATAAAATTCTACGAAATTCCTCTCAAAAATCTCGAATAGATTATACACTCATCGCTTGATACACGGCCAGTCTATTCACGGCCGCTTTCACGCTTGGCTGATTCTGCGTCCCTCCCGAGCGTCCCTTGACAGTCTACACTGAAGTACCGGCGCTCGAAGTGACCTCGAAGTCAGTGCCGTACTGCGTAGCCTGCGTAGTATAGAAATGAACGAATCTTGAGCACGGGTTCAGAGTCTACATATATACGGTAACATTTTAATTGCGTTCGATTCATGGCCGCCTACCCCGGAGAGTGACCGTGAATCAAGCGATGAGTGTAGTTTCAAATCTGATTGGATTTGGAATGACTTTCAATGAAATTGTAATAAAATGATGATTAACGAAACCAAATTCAAATAAACGATAAGAAATAATATAACGAAAAGAAACGCAGGCTCGAAAAAAGTTAAAATACCCAACCTGAGAATTGTATGTATATTCAGAAAAAAAATGTGAAGTTTTGTAAAGGTAAAATATGTTCTAATTTGTGTGAAATGACAAAAAAACAAAAGATGGGTAAAATTATAAATATGTTTATAATAATTTATTTGCAAGATATTTTGTTATAAACAAATTTTTTAAAGTTTCTCTCAACTTTTGTTTTTTGCCATTTCAGACTATTTAGAAAAGATTTTACCATTACAAAAAATTTTTATTTTCTTTTCTGAAAATACGTACAATTCTCAGATTGGGACTTAGACTTTTTACGAGCCTCTCATTCTCAGCCGTTCTTCGCCGCGCGCGTCACCACATTTCTCCGTTTCAGATGTATATGTACATAGCAATATATATATATATATGTGTGTGTCTGTATGGAACTACCCGGAAAATCTTTGAGTAGTCTTGCATCTTTTGAACCCCATTTTCGGAGACTAAAACCTCCCTTGTTAAGAAGTTCACTCAAACTGTTTCTCAGTGACAAAGCTTTCTCAAAAAACTGAGCACCCGTCAACAAATCGTCAACATAGAAATCGCGACTAAGAATGTTTGCAGCGATTGGACAGGATAACTCGTAGTCCTCCGCGATTATTATTATTATTATTATTATTATTATTATTATTATTATTATTATTATTATTATTATTATTCTGGATTATTTCGCCAGAGAATTTTTTTATATAAATTATCACTTGAATGAACCTTGATCTGTCGATACATTTGCTGGATATTGGCCGTAAGTGCAAATTGGAACGATCCAAATCTTGTGAAAATCGAAACAAGATTGTCTTGAATGGTGGGCCCCATTATAAGGCAATCGTTTAGAGAGATCCCTGTAGAGGATTTCATAGACGCAACAAAGACGACTCTGGTTTTCGTGGTAAGGCTATCTTTTTTTACCACTGCATGGTGAAGGAGATAATATCCCTGATTTAACGCGTTTTTGTTATTTCAGACATGTGATTCTCGTCTAAATAACATAGGCACACAAAAAAAAAGGTCCCGCTACAGAAAGGTGACCCTTATATCCCTATGTTTTTCGGCACGCTGAGTCCGAATCTGATGTCCGCTTACCCCTACTACGTCATAATTTAGGTCAATTGAAGGTCAAATCGACAAAAAAAATTTTTATTAGACATGACTACTATTCCTAACGTTTATGGGGTCCCTGAATCCGAATCCGAGGTCCACTTGACCCTATCAAATCACTATCAAGGTCAATTCAAGATCAAACCGGTAAATATTGAAAAAAATGGATTTTTGACTACAGATTCGGAAAGAGTGGGAAATTTTACGTCCAAACATGGTATTATCAATTTGTTTCCATCAAGACCTCATAGGTCAATCAGAGGTTATTTACGTTGTTATATATAAAGTTTACACGGTATTGAAAATTTAAGAAAATATGGTTGTGTGAGACCATAATGATATGTTTTTGGGGTCTCTGAATCTGAATTCGAGGTCCACTTGAATCTATCTAATCACTATCAAGGTCAATTCAAGGTCAAACCAGTAAATATTGCAAAAAATGGATTTTGTCCAAAACTATTTTTAAATTTTCATACGTTTTTTTCAACTTTGTTGAATGGCCTATTGGAATAGGTGCATGCGTGTTACCATTGTGAAGTAGAACCGCTTTTAGGCGGTCTTTTTTTCGGTTTAACCTTGAATTGACCTTGATAGTGATTCAATAGGGTCAAGTGGACCTCGAATTCGGATTCAGAGACCCCAAAAACGTATCATTATGGTCTCACACAACCATATTTTGTTAAATTTTCAATACCGTGTAAACTTTATATATAACAACGTAAATAAGCTCTGATTGACCTATGAGGTCTTGATGGAAACAAATTGATAATACCATATATGGACGTAGAATTTCTCGCTCTTTCCGAGTCTGTAGTCAAAAATTCATTTTTTTCAATATTTACCGGTTTGACCTTGAATTGACCTTGATAGTGATTCGATAGAGTCAAGTAGACCTCAGATTCAGATTCAGGGACCCCAAAAACTTTAGGAATAGTAGTCATTTCTAATTAAAATTTTTTTTGTCGATTTGACCTTCAATTGACCTAAATTATGACGTGGTGGGGGTAAACGGACATCAGATTCGGACTCAACGTGCCGAAAAACATAGGGGTATATGGATCACCTTACTGTAACAAGACCTTTTTTTATATGCCTGTGTAATTGTTCAAGCACAATCAATAATGATCCTTCAATGATGGATCCCTTCCAAATTTCCTTTCGATTGAATAAAATCGCTGAAAGGCCATGTTTTTTGACTCGCCAAGTTGATCAATCTTTTGATTGAATGGCAATTTGACAATGTAACGACCGCTGACTTCACGTTTAACGTGTTGCTTAAAATGCATTTCGCAAGCCTGCTCTTCTTTAGATCGCTTAGAAGAGGGCTGTACTCTATCTAATTCCCATAAGAGTGGAAAATTTGTATTTTGAAGAATGTTGCAAACCACTGACTTTTGTTTCCTATTTACCTTTCCCAGTGAATCGTAGACTCTACCTGCTACTACCCAACCCAAAGTGGTTTCTTGCAGGACCGCCCTGTGACCTGGGATGCTCAATTTGCCAGTACGCGAAAAGTCGTAAACATATTCAGCATCGATGATTAATTCAACAGGAGCAGGCTCATAAAGATGTGGATCCGCTAAAAATATGTCTTTAGGAATGTCGAAAGTATTTTTGTCTAAAGGAAAAGAAGGGATGGCATTTGAGATTCTATTAACTATTAAGAGCTCTAAATCGGAAGTAAGATCGTTGTATCTTAACTTGATTGTCGCAAATGTTCTGGATTTGATGTTTGTTTTTAATTTCTCGATGGCTAGCATAGGAATCTTAAAAGATTCTTTTCTTAACCCTAAACGAGTTGCACAAGCGTCAGTGATTTTGCATGACTGAGCCACCCTATCTAACATAACGCAACAGGGTTGGTAATTGCCTTGATTGTCAATAATATCGACAATAGCAGTAGCTAGATAAACTTGGGGTAGAACCCGTATGTGAAAAAGGGATGTGGATGAAGTCGAAGGTTGATTTTGCGCAGAAGTTGATTGCTTTGATTCCTCCGACTTCTGTTCAAGATGAAGAAGTGTGTTATGTATTTTGTCATATTTGTGACACGTGCTCGAGCGACAATCGACTGACTGGTGACCTGGCCAAAGGCAATTTATGCATAGATTTACATTTTTCGCTTTGGTTAAACGATCTTGCGGTGTCAATCCTCTGAAATTAGAACAATTAAATACAGTGTGATCTCCCTTGCAAACAGGGCAAGATCGCTGTGAATTCATGTATTTAGATTCATTACGAACCTGTTGAGAGTCGGAAAAAGAGGCGAAAGTACGTGGTGAATCTGAGCCTTGACCTGACGTTGACTTGTGTTTCGCGTGCGAGTTTTTGTGTGTTTGGATTCGATAGATTTTGACTTGATCGTGACAGTTCAATCTGAGCACGATTCTCTAAAAACGAAACCATGAATTCCAATGTTGGGACTCTTGAGTTTCCTGTGAACTCGTCCCATTTTTCACGAGTATAGTTGTTTAACCTTTCTTTAATCAAATGGTTAATTAATACGTCCCATTGATCCACGGGATATTTTAAAGCGCACAAGACTCTTAGATGTTTTTGAACGTTGTCTAAGAGGAACGAACTGAGAATTCTCTGGAAATCGATGACAATTTAAAAAGAGCATTCACATGACTTTCCACAATGAATTTTTAATTGTCGTATCTATCTGTTAGTAACTTCTAAGCTACTAAATAGTTTTCACTAGATGTTTCTAGAGACGCTATTACCTCTGCTGCTTCGTTTTTGACACATGATTAGAGATAGTGAAATTTTTAGATGTTCGGTACTTGAGTGTTATTGTGAACCATAGAGTTGAAAGTATCTCGAAAGCCCAACCATGTGTCAAAACTGCCCGAAAATGTCGGCAGCGAAAGCTTTGGAAGATTTGGATGCAAGAAGACGTGGCTCGTATTTTGAATGGATTCGGGATCATTAGCGTTTATTGTTGCTTGATTCCCGGAATGAATTGAATTCGCGAAGTTTAAGGGATCTTCGCGCGATTGTGTATTTTGTGAGGTCAGTGATACGAGAGGCACTGACACTCCTACAAGTTGTGATGTTGAAGGCAAATTCAATTCATTTTCGTCGATAATACTTTCGTAAGTGGTTTGATTTAAACACGTTTGGCTTGGATGAGTTCAATATTGTTTAATGAATTTCTTTATTTGACCATTAATTGCAAAATACCGATTTTCAATGTCTGTGTGTTCGTCTTCAAATTCATTCAAAATCTTTTCATCGTCGGTCAGAGACTCGAATTCAAGGCAAATTGCCTCCAATTTTTCTAATAATGGTTTGTGTGTTTCCAATCTACCCTCGAGATCGAGAGATTCAAAATTGATATTTGGATCTGACTCAAATTGATTTAAAAATTTCTCTAATTTAGTGAGTTTTGATTGAAGAGTACCTCTTTTTTTTATGAGCAACGCGATTTGCCGTTCTTGCTCTGCCATTTTTACTACATTTTGTTAAAATTTTGACGCGAAATTGAAGCAATTCTTAACCCTTCGAGTACAACGTGGGGTGTATGGCCACCCCAACGGAACAAAAAACGCATATTCGCTGTGTACAGGTTGCAGAAAGGCTTCCCGCTTTGAGTACCTTCTCTTTCAGTATCACTTCAGCCCCTGCTGCAAAAAAAAAAAAAAAAGAATAAAAATAAAAAAAAAAATTGTTAAACAATTGCTAAGCTATTTGACAACTTTCCTACATTGATTCTAGGTATTTGGGATTGAATTCAAGTATTTTTCGAAACCCGGAAATGCGCCATTCAAAATTTAAACGCAAAAACAGAGTGGGGTGTACACACACCATGGATCAATGGATAATAGTACAAACGGATGATGATTCAAACATAAGACTTAGAATCTATGACAGATGCTAGTTTTAAAGATTGGGAAGATTCTACTTCGACTAGTAGATATATAATTAAATTATTCGATGATTCTATAGCATGGAGAAGTAGAAAACAAACCTATGTAACCTTATCAACTTGTCAAGCAGAGTATCTCGCAATGAAGAATTGATTTGATTTGATTTGAATCCAATTTGTCAAGAATTGATTTCTATAGACATAGCTACTAGAGAAATATTAGGTAAAACCTTGTTCTCGGTATGTATCTGGTGTGATAACAAATCAGCAGATGATTGCACCGAAGAAGATGGTAGTCATAAACTTAAAAACTTTGATGACAGTTTAGAGTCTATTAGAAGAAATTTAGAGATTAGAGAACTGACTGGTATTAGAAAACATATGGCTGATACCCATGGTGACTACATTAAACCTTGTGTAGATTCAGGAAAAGTTAATGTCAAATGGATAAACACCAAAGAAAATATTGCAGACATTATGACTAAACCTTTACCTTTAGAAGCACATAAATATCTTAGAGACAAAATAATGCATTGCTGAAATTAGACGTATGCAATTTTATTATAAAAACAAAGAAAACATGTAAATAATTATTTTGTTTATTTTACAGATAATAGAATATTCTAGAGTCGTGATTTCTGAGCGGAGGGAATCAAAACTTATGAAAAGAGAACATAAAGAAGACTTTGGACGTTATGTCCTTTTTCATAGTACTCATTATGTTTAAAATATCATATATTAGACTGTTGTCTAAGTTTTAAATATTTAAGATGTTACATTAGTTATTATAACTTAAAGAATTTGTGATAATTAGAGACAAAGATTAGAGTTTATTTTATTTTTGATTAGAGTCATTTTTTTTATTAGAGTCATATTGATTTATGAAACATATGAGGATTATATTTCAAATTCTATAACTCCCAACTATAAATCAGTAAGAGAGAATTTCGCGATTGATTACGTACAAAAAAGTTATCTTTGGCCAAACTTCAAGAACACCATCGGAAAATGATAAGGTTTTGACATCTAGAGAGTCGAATTTCAGTTTCAGCGTAGCATCCCTGTTGGAAGTAAACGGTTTGAAACTTTATCCGTTTTAATCCATCATCTATCCATAAGTATCCGTTTGAATACTCTTTTAATACTTGGCGATCCGTTTGTATCCGTTGGCTATCTGTCAATCTATTTAAATCATAATCTCATCCGGTGTCACTATCCGTTTTAATCCTTTTTTATCCGTTTTTATATATTACCATCCGTTTTTATACTTATCCATTTCAATTCTTCATTTTTTATCCGCGACTAAATTCTTATTTATCCGCGAACTACTTAGATTTGATCCTGTCACCTATCACGGATTAAAAATTTATCTGTTTGAATCATTACTTATTCTCTTTATTCCTTTATTCACAAGATATATTGCCTATCCGTTTCAATCCATAACGTTCTATCCACCAACCTATCCTTTAACATCCGCGATTTACTTTGCCATTTCTTATTATCTATGACGAATAGAATACTTATCCGGTTGAATCATTACTTATCCTCTTCAATCCTTTCTAAAAAAATGTATTCTCTATCCGTTCTAATCAATGATTCTTTATCCGCAATCCTGTCCTTGCTTATCCGCAACCTACTTTAACACACCTTATTAACTATAACGGATAGAATACTTATCCGTGCCAATTATTACTTATCCTTTTTAATCCGTTCTTCACAAAATATATTTCCTATCCGTTGCAATCCAAAATTTTCTATCCGCGACCTACTTTGTCATTTCTTGTTAACTATGACGGATAGAATATTTATCCGTGCCAATCATTACTTATCCTTTTTAATCTGTTTTCCACAAAATAAATTTCATATCCGATTCAATGCATAATTTTCTATCCGTCACCCTATCTTTGTCTATCCGCAACCTTTTTCAATTTTATCTCACCTATCACGGATTGAAAAGGTATCCGTGACAATCAGAAGGTACTTATTCTCTTCTCTCCTTCTAGATTGATATATTATCTTTAGTTGGATTAAAAAGGATACATAGAAATAGAATATTTTTCGATGAAGACGGATTAAAATGGATAGGGGCGGATTATATTCCACTTCACGTATTGAAAATGATTCAAACGGATAAAGATTTAAAAATCTAAAAAAGGATAGAACATGATTGAAAAGGTTGCAAAGTTTACATTCAAACGGATAAAAAAATGTTATCCGTTTGAATGCGTTTAATCCCTCCCTGGGGATCACGTGACCTTGCAGCTGGTGGGAGAGCTTAAGGGTCTCTACGGGCTGCCACTTCGGGATCTGCGAACCAGAAGAACTGGGCTGCGAGGCCCGGGGACTTTGGGGAACAGAGAGGTTGGTAGTCCGTGGGATCTGAACAAAGGAGCGATCCTTCTGGAAGGAATCGGCCACACCTCTCAGAATAGTGAGGGCGCGAGTCCTCTGGCCCCCAAACTAAATTGTGACCAACCGTATCGAGGGTTGAATGGCATCAGGGTTACCAAAATCTACCCCTATCGCCGGCGAGGGGGAGCTGTCTTGGACATGGGCCTGCTCGCTGGTAATGGGGACGGGGGTGTCTCTAACGGTGGATTCGGGAAACCAGGCCGAATCCCGTATTATTTTAGGCCCCATCCATGTATGCGGGGCTCTGCATGGATGGAATATTGTTTCCCTAGCTGTGCGTGAGATTCATATGATCCGTAATAAAAATAAAAAATTGAAAAAACCTGAAGGCTCCATAACGGGGTCTTCAGGGAAGGGCCCTGTTCCAGGGCCCTCAAACCAGTGGGGCTCTTGTGGGGGGCCCTCTCAGGAGGGCTCTGCTAAAGGGCTCTCAGTTGCAAAAAATCCGCTAGGAAGGGGCTCTTTAGAGGGCTCCCTCCGGGCGGTTGATGATGTGGGGCAGCCCCTCACGGGCCTTTCCTTTAAGCGGAAGGAGCCGTGTGGTCCAGAGAAGAGGCGGCGCCAAAGTCAGCGGCTTCTTCTTGCCCAGTCATCAGAAGAGAACTAAGGCACTCCAAAGGAGGCCTCGGTTTCGGGAAAAAGGAGAAAGGAGTCTCAGGACACTCCTCCGGACAGGGCGGCCAAGAGGCACAGGGCTCCCGAAGCCCCGGGCCTCTCTTATGCCCAGGTGGCTAATAGTGCGCTGACGAGGGTGATCGTCGCGGCAGGCTACCCAGAGGCCTGTTTGACTTCGAGGGAGTTTGACAGGCTGAGGGTGGAAATCGCGAAAGCGATTGACGCCATGCCCCGAGAGGGGCGGGCGCCCAGACTGGACGAGACCTTCCTCAGGGCGGGGGCCATCGTGGTGCTGGTGGCGGACACCTGGACGAGGGAGTGGCTCGAGACAAGGACCCCCAGCTTCAGGCTCGCAGAGGGCCTGGAAACCAGTATTCATGGGCTGGAGGTACTGCAGAGGTACGTTAGGGCAACCGTCCGGATCCCGGGGGAACCCGAGGTTCCGGCGGTGGTCCTGAGGCGCCTCGGGTTCCAGAATCCGGCCCTGAAAACTGAGGGCTGGAGGGTCTACGGGATGAACAAAGGGAAGGAGACCCAGGTTGCGGGGGCAAGCTGGGTCCTGGTTGCAGGTGTCCCAAAAGGGGCTATGGGGGCTGTCAAGGCCCTAAATTACAAGCCCTATCTGGGAGTAAGAAGGGTCAGCGTTAAGCTGAACCAGCAGGACCTTGAAAGAGGCCCTGCAGAGAAAGGGGATGCCATGAGGTAGTCTTTTCAATGGCTGGTTCGGACATCCTTTTATACAGATTAATTTGCATCGTAGCAAAGGCGCCTCGGCAGTACTAACCAGGTGCATGGCTGCGATGCGCACAGGAATATCTCTAATCCAGGAACCCTGGTTAAACAGGGATAATATTAGTGGATTAGGGGGTTGTGGCACGATTTTTAAGAGCCCGCCCGAGAACTCGCCAAGGGCGTGCATTGCCGTCAAAGGCATGGATGCCCTACTGGTGCCGAAGTTTTGCTCAAGAGACCTTGTGGTCATTAGGGCAAGGCTCAGGGGTAGTAAGGGAGAAAGGCTGGAGATTTATATAGCTTCGGCCTACTTCCCAGGGGATGCTGCAGCGGGATCTCCGCCGACGAAGGTGGAGGTTCTGGTGCAGCATTGCCAAAGTATGGGGATCCTGTTGCTCTTGAGGTGCGATGCCAACGCACACCATGTGGTGTGGGGAAGCACGGGCGTCAATGAGTGGGGCAGGGTTCTGTTGGAATATCTAGCGGGCACGGATCTGGAGATCATAAATCGAGGTAATGTTCCCATCTTCCAGACCAAAAGCAGGAAGGAGGTTCTTGACGTGACGCTTTGTTCAGGGGGACTAGTGGATAAGGTAAGAGGTTGGAAAGTGTCTGATGAGGAGTCGCTCTCAGATCATAGACAGCTTATCTTTCGACTGGCCCTCAGGAAGCCGGAGGTACAGCTGAAGAGAAATCCTAGATATACTAAGTGGGAGGCCTTCAGAGAGGAACTCCGAGGTAGGCTTGGGGACTTTCCTACAAAATATGGGACGACTGATAAGCTGGAGCTGGCTGCAAATTTTCTGCAGAGGGCCCTAATCACAGCGTTCGAAAAGAATTGTCCAATTATTGCGGTGGGCACTGGTCGAGAAGCACAATGGTGGAATAAACACTTGGAGGCCCTTCGGACAGGGGCTAGGAGACTGTACAATAGGGCTTTTAAAACCAAGTTGATCTCGGACTGGGACCGATATAGAGAGGCCCGGAAGGAATATAAGAACATGATCAACAAATATAAGCGGAAAGGTTTGAGGGAGTTCTGTGAGGGAACGAACAACATTCCCAGGACGGCCCTCCTACATAAGATCCTTGCAAAAAATCCAGAGGCTCGCCTAAGGCCGATAAGGCTGAAAACGGGTGAGCTTGCTGAGAATGAAGAGGATTGTCTGAGGCGTCTGATGGAGGTGCACTTCCCAGACGTTCAGATCGTCCCAACGGACCAGGAGGACGTGTACCAGGTAGGCCCGGGTAGAAAGGCAGACTGGGGATTCGCGTCCGACATAGTGTCGGTTAAGAAGGTTGATTGGGCTTTAGGGACCTTTCAACCTTACAAATCACCGGAGGCGGATGGAGTATACCCGGCTCTTCTACAAGAAGGGCTGGAGGAACTGCGACTGCCCCTGACGAAAGTATTCAGGGCTAGCATAGCGCTGAAGCACGTGCCAATGGCATGGAGGGGCAGCAAAGTGGTCTTCCTACCCAAACCGGGAAGGGAGGGCTACACTGCTGCCAAGGACTTTAGACCGGTCAGCTTGACATCCTTCATTTTGAAGACATTGGAAAAGCTGGTCGAGAGGTACATCCGAGATCGGGTGTTACCAGGGAGACCACTGCACAGTGGTCAACATGCCTTCCAGGCAGGCTGCT
>CAJFCP010025956.1:76096-116065 GCA_904066005.1 Synergus itoensis | reverse complement strand
GGGCTGGAGGAACTGCGACTGCCCCTGACGAAAGTATTCAGGGCTAGCATAGCGCTGAAGCACGTGCCAATGGCATGGAGGGGCAGCAAAGTGGTCTTCCTACCCAAACCGGGAAGGGAGGGCTACACTGCTGCCAAGGACTTTAGACCGGTCAGCTTGACATCCTTCATTTTGAAGACATTGGAAAAGCTGGTCGAGAGGTACATCCGAGATCGGGTGTTACCAGGGAGACCACTACACAGTGGTCAACATGCCTTTCAGGCAGGCTGCTCGGTCGACACGGCCTTTCATGAGGCTGTTGGAAGAATTGAGCGGCAATTAGAAGAAGGCGGGTATGTGGTAGGCACCTTCTTGGATATAGAAGGGGCCTTCAGCAACACTCCCTCGGAAGTCATATGCAGAGAGGCTCTGAAATGCGGCGTGCCGAGACAGCTTACTGACTGGATCCAAAGCATGCTGCGGTACAGGCGCTTCTCGACGGAATGGGGAGGCAGCAGGATCGGAGGAATAACATCCAGGGGCTGCGCACAGGGGGGTCCTGTCGCTCCTCATGTGGTGCTTGGTCGTGGATGGGCTTCTCCGAATTCTGAATGAGGAGGGCTTTTATGCCCAAGGGTATGCGGACGACTTTGTGATCCTGATTAGGGGACTTCATTTGGACACCCTTATGGATCTCACGAGATCGGCCCTGCGAATTGTGGAGCTCTGGTGCGTAGCATCAGGGCTGACGGTCAATCCGGAGAAGACTGATCTTGTAGTCTTCACGAGAAAATATAAGGTGGCTGCGGTAAAGGGCCCCAAACTTGGCGGAAAGATGATCCGAGTAGCCCAGTCGGTGAAATATCTGAGAACGATCCTAGATAAGAAACTGAACTGGGCGGAGCATCTGGAAGCGCAGTGCAGAAGGTTCATTGTAACCTTCTGGATGTGTAGAAGGGCTTTCGGTAGAACGTGGGGATTGGGGCCGGGCATGATTGTCTGGCTCTACTCAGCGATTCTAAAAGCGATTCTAAGGCTTCCAAGCGATATCAGTAGTCTTCCGACTCTTAGGATGAGGCAGGATAAAATAACAAAAAGATACAGCTTCGACCAACTCTTCCGGACATGCATTCCTGAAAGGGAGGCGTGGAAAATGGAGGAGGGGGGGGGCCTTCTTACAAGGGACATCGTGTTTACGGATGGCTCCAAGGCGGAGGGCTGGACGGGAGTTGGACTGTACGACAGCGCGCGTAAGAGGGGGATGGCGATCCCACTGGGACAACATCCAACGGTATTCCAGGTGGAGGTATTTGCCATTCTCTGTTGCGCGGAGATGCTGTTAGAAGAAAACAAAAGGGGCGGACGCATTAGCATCTGCTCTGATAGCCAGGCGGCAATCAAAGCGGTTGGGAAACCGGAAATCACATCGATTCTGGTGTGGGAGTGTAAAAAGGCTCTCAACCAACTGTCAGAAAACAATAGGGTGGCCCTAATATGGGTCCCTGGTCACTCAGGGATCAAGGGCAACGAGAAAGCAGATCAACTAGCGAAAAAAGGAGCAGCAGGCAGACCGATCGGTCCAGAACCCTTTCTGGGCCTGGCAGCCTGCTGTACCGGGCTGGAGATCAAAATATGGGTGGTGCAAGAGCACCACAAACACTGGGCACAGGTGAAGGGGTGTAGGCAGGCGAAGGCCCTCCTGGGCACATGCCGCAGGAGGGACTTGGCCCAAAATATCCTAAGCCAGACCAGAAAAGAGTTAACTCTAATGGTACAGCTGCTCACGGGGCACAACCATTTGAGTTACCATAAATATAAGATGGGGCTGACAGACAGCACCGTTTGTAGAAAATGTGGAAGGGACGATAAAACGTCCCTTCATGTCTTAGGTCGATGCCCGGCATTCGCTGGGCTCAGGCACCAAACACTCGGGGCGGCTTTGCTGGAACCACAGGAAATTAGGGCGCTACAGGCTAGCGACATTCTAGGCTTCTTCAGGAGAACTGGAATGGGGGGCTAGTGAGCGTCAAGGGAAAAGGGACTAGGCACAATGTGCTTTTAGCCTGAGCTTCTGCTGGGCCCCACGGGGGTGGGACGCCTCGTTCGAACTATCCATCCATCCATCCATCCATCCATCCAATGCGTTTAATTTCAGCACGGATTAGCAGCGACATGTTACCGACCGAACATTTGTATCACTCACGTACTCACATGATATCTCATGATACACGATGGTGTTGTTGAAGTGTGTTGAAGTTCGGCCAAAGATTACGGATTTGTAAGTAATCAATCGCGAAAGTCTCTCCTACTGATGTATAGTTGGGAATTATGGAATTTGAAATGTAAACGCCAAGTTTCATAAATGTCAGAGTTGTGCATAAATAATAAGATTCGCGGCGTGAAATTTAAATTTATCTGCCATATCCCGTGCAGCCATATTGACTGCTGTAACATATTGTCTGATTCTTTAAAATTTAGATGTCAAAACTTTATCATCTTCCGATGGTGTTGTTGAAGTTTGGCCAAAGATAACTTTTTTGTACATTCCCTATTTGTACATTCCCTTCTTACATTCCCTATCCCACCACGGGTTCACCATCCTTTTTTCTTCCCTTCTAAATACCTTCTTCTGCACGCACCCTTTAACCTTCTCTTTCAGATCTTCCCACATCTCCACCAATTCTCCTTCAAATTGTATCTCCCCTAACTCCTCCTGATATCTCTCTATTGCCTCCCTCGTCCAGACCGCTCTCTCCCCCAACGAAGCCTCTAACTTCTCACGTGCCCACCTCTCCATCTCCTCCCATCCATGCATATTCATAATCACATAGTCTATTACTGACACCCCCACCTTGCTCACATAAGTATACTCCCCCTCTTCATCCCCTGCTACCACCCCATTTGTTACCGCCCATCCTCTATCCTCCATTCAGTCCCTCAAAATCTCCCCCTCCTTATTCATCACCTCATCCTTCGAACTTCTTTCAAAAGTCTCCCCTCCTCTATACAGAGGAGGGGAATTTTTTTAGTGCAAAAATGGGGAAGGAAGAGAACGTCCTTCCCCATTTTTGCACTAAAGTCACCCCCTAATACCACCATACCCTCCTCCCTTTCTCCTATCAATTCTTCTACTCTTTCTTTAATCCTTTCCATCCCATCACTATTGTACACTGTCACAAAACTGCACACCGTCCCTCCTAACCTAACCATCCTCATCTGCACCCTTTCTCTCTCTTCTCCAAACCGTGCTTCCTCCGTTAAACCCTCCCTCACTCCCGTTATAATCACCCCTCTCGCCCTACCTTTTCTCTTCATCTTGACTGCCTCCTGCAGTTTCCACCTATATCCACTTGGTAGTCTTGACTCTATTCTATCCCATTCCTTCCTCTCTACCCACGTCTCCACCATACCGACCATATCAAACTCCTGTACATATCTCCAGAAGTCCTCATCTTTCTTCTTCACCCCTATCACATTCCAAAAAAGCACCTTCACCATTCCCTTCATCACTATCCCCTCACTCCTAACTCTTCCGAAATAAATCACCTTGTACCCCCTTTAATTCCTCCCTCTCCTCGTCCCACATCCACATCTTCTCATCTATTATTATCTTATTATACCGTACTTTCACCTTCCTTCCCTCACTTCTCTCCTTCTTCGCCCTCTCATTCAGCATCCTCTGCACCTCGCTTTCTTTTCTTGTCAGGTCATGATCAATGAATAACCCTCTGTCCTTTATCTTGCTTTTGCTTCTCATTACCGACAGCTTTTCCTCCCAACTCTCCAACTCCAGAAGTATCACTTCCTTTTCCTTCTTTCCCTCCAGTCTAACTTTACCCACCTTGCCCTTAATACCTCCTATCCCCTTCAGCAGCTCTTCCACCACTTTCCTTTCCTCTCCATTCCTTACCTTGAACCCTCTTAACACCATATTATTCTTTCTATCTTCTTTCTCCCTTCTCTCCATTCTCAACTCCATTGCCCTCAGTACGCGCGCCTATTTTCTCCTTAATCATATTCCCTACCCTCTCCCATATATCTTCCCTCTCACCCTCTCTCCCAACATCTACCCTTCCGCCTGACCTATTCTCTATCTTTGCTATCCTTTTCTCTATTCTTTCCTTCCACCCCTTAATATCCTCTTTCATCTGCTTCGCTTCATCCTCCTTCTCCCTCCTTACCAACCTCACTTCGCTCTCTAACCCCTCTACGCTCAGCTCTTCCTTAACTTTTTCATCTCCCTCCCCCATTTCTCATCCCTGACCCTCGTGTCCTCTCTCATACCTTCCATTTGATCCCTTGTCCCCCTTACCTCCTCCCTCAACCCCTTAATTTCTCCTAACAATATCCCTAGCACCTCCCTTTCCTGCTTTCCCCACGCATCTGTGGGAGACCTATGTACGTGTCTTACTGCTCTTCTTGAATGGGCTCTCCACCACGCTCTTCTCCGGACTCTTTTGACTGTTTCTCTTTCTTTTCTGCAACACTTGCTCTTCCCCCTCGCTAGCGTTAGACCCTATCTCTCCCGCATTGCCTCTCTCCCTACTCCCATAGTCAAGCCTTTTCCCACTCCCGCTCTTGCCGCCCAGCATCGTCCTTAGAACAACAACCTGACGTGGCATGTGGAACGTCTCCTCGTAAGACTCACTGCCCGTACTTTCGCTGTCTCCTCCGATCTCCCTCTCTCTCTTTTCCTCCATTGATAACGAGAGCTCTTTCCAGTGCTCTCAAACGGGGCAGCCTGCGCGCGCAGCACGTGTTGGCTTCCTGCTGGAGAAATTCTGCAATTGACTGTAATCTGGCGCGCGATTCAAAATCGAATTAAATGGACCAATGGGAGAATTTCTTCAGCGGTAAGCCAAAACAACGCGCGCGCAGGCTGCCCCATTTGAGAGCACTGGCTCTTTCCCACGTCGACTACCGTCTTCCACTCTAGCCAACAGGTGTCCCCACTTCCTAATTCCAACCGAGTTAGAATCAGCCCCGAAAGCGAAAATACCTCCAAAAAAGAGCACACCCCCTAATTCCACCCCCAACACAGCCCGTAGGCACCCTTTCTTCCTCCCTAACCTTCCTTCATCCTATCCCAGGCCCCCAAACTCCTACAAACTCCCAATTATTGACTCTACCGATCTGCGGCACTCTAACCTCACTTTTTCTTTTTCGCCTCACAACTTCTCTTCCTACGAACTTAAACCCAAAATTTATTTTCCTAATTTACCCCACACACCCTTACCATTCTTCAACACCTTCCCCTCATACATCTCTCTCCCTTTCACTCAAAATTCCGCAAAACCTTTATCCACCTCTCAGCGACCACGTTCACACTACCACCACCAACTTACATCTCCATCTGAAATATTATCTATTTCTATCGTTATTATATTACTATTATATCATTATATATTTATAAGTAATATAATATATCATTAATTTATCATATGATATATCTATACATACACTCACACACGTACATGTGCAAGTACCTATGAATTTATCGATATGTATGAAATATTCTCTACGTTACTCATATATGTATTATATATATATTTATATTTCTCTACGTTTCCGCATCATCCATGAGGTAGAGTAAGTGATACGTTTTTTTAACGTGGTATCCCTACATTTCGAACCGCATCCTGTTTTGCACTTACAGGAAATATACTGCAACAATTCCTCTGGAGCAGGATCTTTTTTGGTTGTAACAGGAATAAGTCCATGTTGTCTTCGCTGCCATCCCCATTCCCCTGGGTTTTTTTTATTGTCCATCCATGCTTGGACTTGATAATAGGTCCATAACGAATGATCACGTGCAGCTTTTGTTATCGGTGGCAAAGTTTGTAAACTGAATTTACTTTTTGTCACTGGTCGTCGAAAATAAAGATAACGAAGAGAGCCCAGCGTGTAATTTTCTAGAGAAGATCCGTAGTGTGCAAGGATGAAATTTTCTCCTGAGATAGTCACAAGTTCAGGATCTGCATTCGGATCTTTAAAGATTTCAAGATCCTGTTTCAAGTGCTTGTTCTTTTGCAGTGCATTTATGAATTTTCCTTTTCCTTTGCCGAAAATTGCAGAGGTTGCGTCACTGCCACTGAATGCGTGTAAAAAGAGTATGTTTTCTGAAATATCTTCGTCAAACTGGAAACTTTCAGAATGGTCCTTTGCTAATGCATTCATAAGAACTAAAAGATCTACGTCTTCACTTACGACGAATTCTGAGTCAAATGATGGAGACATACTGATCGCTGTGTTGACGATCAATGTGTCTTCATTCAGTGGCAGTGACACAAACTCTGCAATGTTCGGCAAAGGAAAAGGAAAATTCATAAATACACTGCAAAAGAACAAGAACTTGAAACAGGATCTTGAAATCTTTAAAGACCCGAATGCAGATCCTAAACTTGTGACTATCTCAAGAGAAAATTTCATCCTTGCACTCTACGGATCTTCTCTAGAAAATGATATGCTGGGCTCTCTTCGTTATCTTTATTTTCGACGATCAGGGACAAAAATTAAATTCAATTTACAAATATTGCCACCGACAACAAAAGCTGCACGTGAACATTCGTTATGGACCTACTATCAAGTCCAAGCATGGATGGACAATAAAAAAAAACCCAGAGGAATGGGGATGGCAGCTATGTCAACATGGACTTATTCCTGTCACAACCAAAAATGATCCTGCTCCTGAGGAATTGTTGCAGTTTATTTCCTGTATGTAAGTGCAAAACAGGATGCGGTTCGAAATGTGGCTGCAGGAAAGCAGGTTTGAAGTGCTCCATCATCTGCTCGTTTTGCAATGGAAACTCCTGCGAAAACGTTTGCGAAATTTTATCAGAATCTGACGAGGAGAAAGAAAATGAAGAGAAGTTTGGAGTCATCAACATGCTTAAAAAAATATTAGCATCACTGGCAGAAGAAGAACAAGAAAAAGAAGAGGAGGAGGAGAAAGAAGAAAAAGAACAAGCTAAGGAAGAGGAAGTTGATTCTGAAAAAAATCCTGCTAACCATCAGGAAGATATTAACCAACCTGGCCCATCCAGGCCTTCAAAAAGAAATTTATCAGACACACCCAGGTGCTCGAAAAGACTAAAACTAAAAGTTTAAACACTGAAACGGAACATCTTTTGCTGCTTTTATAAAACGAAAACCTTGTGGATTAGGCCTACTGGGAATACCACGTTAAAAAAACATCACTTACTCCACCTCATGGATGATGGGGAATCAAGTAAAGAAGAGAATATTTCATACATATCGATAAATTCATAGATATTTGCACATGTACGTGTGTGAGTATGTGTGGATATATCATATCATAAATTAATGATATATTATATTACTTATAAATATATAATGATATAATAGTAATATAATAACGATAGAAATAAATAATTTTTTGTCACGCCGTGCGCAAAGCTCGATATTGCGCACGCAAGCGTTTGCTAAATCAAGCTTCGCACACGTCGTATCAAAAAATACGGTTCGATACATGTACGGGATTGTGATTTCCGCCTTGTGTGAACATTTCACACTCGATTCGCTCGTGCGAAAACATTCACACAAGGCTAAAATCACAATCCCGCACTAGTAACGAAATGTACTATTTCAGATTTCAAGGTAAAATTTGACATTTTTTGCAAATTGCAAAAAAGTGCTCCGCTTTTCTCTGCCATAACTCGTAAACTATTAATATGAGAAAAATTTATTTATAACAAAAGTGATAGAAAATTTTGTGCTCTATAACTTTCTATATAACTGCTTTTTCCCTAAAGTGCATTTCAAACGAGATATTTCCAAAAAACGAAAATTTGGGCGCCATTTTTTTTCCACACCAAATTTGTGTGATCTTTTTTGGGGGTTGATTAGGGCCCCAAAATGAAGGTAATTGCCAATTTTTATATTTTTCTGACCTTTTGCAAAGTAAAAGTACAAATTGACTGGACTAATTGAGATTACTGATTTATAGTTAGTTATAGAATTTGAAATATAACCCTCATAAATGCCGGAGTTGTCTACGTATAATCAAAGGATTCCCAGTGTGAAATTTAATCTCCCGCGCGGCCATATTTTTTGCTGTGACAGTGATGCTTTTTTCGTTTGAGAAAATAAAGATTTCGAAAGTAAGTATTCATTTTATGTACTAGCCCCAGGTGGTTATGACCGGAAGGCCTGCGATCCTGTGATCATGTACGTCCCTCTATATTAGGTGATTATTCTTTATTTTATTATTATAAACCTTTGGCCTAGTATTTCCTATACATTATAACAGTTGATTTGGTTATTTCGTGAAATTTAAAGAATTGAAGGTTATCCGATGCATACAATAAATCGCATTCGTGATTTATTTAGATTGAAACCGTTTTGAGCGCCACCTTATTTTCCACAAAATAAGCAAAAGGAATTATCATTAGAAGACACTAAAACAAAAGGTTTTGTTGCCTAAGGGCTAGTCAATATGTCCGCGGAGAGGGGCGGATCAGTGGAAACTCACTGAGCACACATAGTTAATATAAAACTAGAATTTATTCACAGAAAACTTGAAATAAAGAAACGTTAAGTTATCAAACCATGTGACGACGAATTATTTATCAATTTCATGACAAGAAAGATTGAACAAAGTCACGGATTATTATCCGGCGAAAGCACCAAGTACGAGACCAGAAATGTGATTTTAAAGAAAACACTTTCAATGTTAATATTGTCAATTTAAGTATTCTAAATCAGACGCTGGAAGAGAAATAGAAATGAGAGCTCACCTGCAGCGATTCGTGTACGAAAAATAGGGCGTCGCCCTCTAAAATTGCCTCTGCCAGTTCCGTACATAATTTATTCAGGGCGTAAAAGTTAATCAATTCAATCCTGGGCGTACGATCCAATCAATTTTATACAGGCTAATTAGCCGAATCCTGTATTCGTTTAATATTTGTAAGCTGTGCGCAATCCTGAACTAACAGCGCACAGTGAAACTTTGAACAGCACTAATAACTTGTGCGAATAATTTCAATGGTCTAACTAACTCAAACGTCCAGCACAAAGTGAGCGAGGAGCGTCTCTCTTCCAGCCTCGTGACGTATCTAGTATAGGCGGCGCCATTAGTCCTAACTACAACTAAATTTACTTAAGTGATAATCGTTTAGATAACTCGTCGACGGTTGATCATTTCCTAATGATGCGTTCGGTCCAGAGATCGCGCCAGGTGTAACGATCCAACAGGCTCAGCCAAGTATGAAGTGACAGCTGTGCCGAGATGTCATCTTCCTGGTCGTTCATGTGCGCGGGAATCACATCCATGCACCTTGACCGTCCAGGAGCCTCTTCGGGCCCAATCTTTGCGGAAATGACGTCGAAACCACGAGTGTGAATGTGTGAGTGTAATATACTGAGCCCTCATTGACTCAGTAGTGAATATGTGAACAAAAGAAATAAAAGAGTGTAAATGTGGAGTTTTTACAGTGCGAGTTATTCTGGATACGGATTGTTGTTATTCGATCAGTTGATCGTCTGAGAGCTCATTTGCTCCGATCAGCTGATTAGCTGTGTGCAAACAGCCAAAGTGACTCTGTGCTGGAAGTTACCGCGTAAATCGGTAAATTCGGTAAATGTGCGTGGCAAATAATTTACCACGTCACAACATATAGGAAACGCCCACTGGCGTAGTCAGAAAAATTTCAAAGTTCGTTTATGCAATGCCCTTAAGACAGAGTAAATGATCTCAAAAATTCATTCGAGATCGCGAAAAAACGATTAAACGCAAAGGAACGCAAATTAGAAGAGGATGCACAACTTAACCCTTTAATGGCCACTGTTGCAGCTGTTAAGTTATTGTATACTGAAATGAAACCAAGAATATTATAAAAATTAAAAAAAAATTATTGCAAATATCGATCAGAAAATGATCATACATTATTCCTGAATTTTTTCATAATTTTTATTCAAAGAGTTCTAAACTTGGCCGCTAAATGGTTAAGAACGGACACATGGACTTCATGAACGTGTACGAAGCCTCGAGCGACGTGACGGAGGTGGCTTTTAGACGAAAACGGGAAATTGCAAAATTGAGTAATATTAAATTTCCCAACCCATTTCTCGATGATTCAGAGCTGCTCAGAGTGGGCGGCAGAATGAATCATGCATCGATGATCAAAGGCATCCAATTATTTTGCCTTCGAATCAACTGGTAATGACACGTTAATTTTTAAAGGCGAACACACCCGACTAACGCGGATTGAAAAAGCTTGATTACATCCCTACGAACGCGTTTCTGGCCACTATAGTCGACACTATGCAGGGTCGTTCTTTGTAAAAGACAAGACTCGCAGTCGGATTATGACAAAAGCTTATTTATGCATACTTGTCTTTTTCGCAACAAAAGCCGTTCACCTAAAACTAACACCTAACAGATTAATCAATGGATACATTTCTAAGATTTGTGTGAGATGGTCCGGTCTCTGACCACAAAACTACGTCTCGACAATCTTAGAAATTTTTATATCCTATCCTATTCTAAAAAGATCATACACATCGAATATCGACATATCTCGAAATGCATGGACTGATTCCTTATTGGTCAATACAGGCGACGCGCTAACGCAGGAAAATTAAAAAAAAAATAGGAATCATCTCCGCAAGCTAGAGCGCGCGTTCGAGCTCGTCTTATTAAATACTTTAATAATTCCGAGATTCACACTTATAAGTCGCCAGTTATTTATTTGGATAAATAATGACGAACCACGAATCACAAATTCCACTGCAAATCTAAAAATAATACAGCTAGCAAGGACATCTCAAGGTCAGGATTATATATGAGCACAACGGAAAAAACCGAGACCAGATTCCTTTTAGAAACAATTCGCAATTTATTATAAAAAAAAAACCGGAAAATAATCAGAATTTAATTTAAAAATTGTAATTTACAGAAATTTCGTAACATTAAATCGATACAGAGTTTAATTTATCATTTTTAATTTGGTACACATTCAGCAATTTAATTTAGTTTTTTAGTTTCCTATATAAGAAATCTTTATTCGATAATTCTCGTATCGTATCGCGAGCTATCACCAGTTTATGAATGTGTGGCTAATATGTATGTGTAGCGGACATTTTCATTCTACGGCTTATTTGCTTGTGTTCGTTAGAAGCGTTACCAAAGTCGTTACTCTGGCGTTACCAACATCTCGAACTCTATGATCGATTAATTCCGTAACACTGTGTGATCTGCTTGGGTTAGTTAGTCCAGTGTCAAAGCAGATCGCCGATTGGTGGATCTGAAAGAATGAAAAGAAAGAGAAAAAAAGAAGACAGAAGAAGCGTACACTCAAATGCATGTATGCCTTCCCTTGTGAACATGTCAACCCAACCCTGGTTTCCAAAGATTCTAATGGAAACCAGGGTTGGATTGACATGTTTACAAGGGAAGGCATACATGCATTTGAGTGTACAACGTAGGACTGAGGCGTAAAACCATAGATGAGTGTTCGTCTGTAGTAAATATATGTACGTAAAGCTGTAATAGGCTGTAGTGAGTCGTAAGGCCATGTGAGGAGGCGAAGAAGTTTAGTGAGTGTTCGTGAGGACTTACGCAATTTGATGCATACAGTCTGTTCAACAAGAACGGGTACGCGATTTCTTCTACAATTAATGCTTAATCAACTGAATTCTTTTTGGGCCTGAAAGTACGTTTCGAGCACTACAACGCAATATTTGTTTCGTCTCAGTTTAGCGCGAACCGTCGTGCCGAGTAGATTTCCTTCGCTGTGAGTGCGCAATACGCCAAATGTTTTGAAACGGTCCTTCTCTGCACACACGTGCGAGAACCGAAATTAAGCTACTTAGCGACTGCTAAAGTAATAATTAAAAGATCGAAGCATTTCGTGCAGAAGTGGGTGGAACGATATAAAGCAACAGGGGCAGTGGATGATCTGCCTGAACGTGGAAAAAAGCAAGCGACAACGAAAAAGGAAGACCAGGCCATCGTCGCGCTGTTCAAGCGTAACTCGACACTATCGCTGCGTGCTGCGCAGACTAAGTTGGCTCAAAAGAATATACATGCAAGCCTAAACACGATAAAGAACCGTTTGGCTGAGGCTGAAATCAAGTGGCGTAGTACAAGGTTGAAACCCTTACTTTCAGAAGCTCAGATAGAAAAACGGATGGAGTGGGCTACCGAAAACATCGATCGCGATTTCTCTAACGTAGTATTTTCTGATGAAGCATCATTTTGGGCATGGCATCCTATCAAACGAGCTTGGTCAGCCCCCGGTAGTCGTTTGCTTCAGCGCACCGTTAAACATCCGGTGAAGCTGCATGTTTGGGGATGCTTCAATGAGTGTGGATTCAGATTTTCGGAATTGTTCGCAGACAATCTGAATGGCCAAAAATGATCAAAATTTATCAGCGTGGTCTGTTAAGGTCACCAAAAAAGTGGTTTGATGCTAACAACGAAAAATGGATCTTGCATGATCAAGGAGATCTGGCGCTCTTTACCTGCACAGTGTGCTCAAAATCTGGTGGCAAGCATGCCGAAAAGATGTCAAGCTATTATAGATAACAATGGGGACTGGACCGCGTATTATGTAGGTAAGTGCGACGTAATCCTTGAAACGTACTTTCAGGCCCAAAAAGATTTCAGTTAATTAAGCTTAAACTACAGAAGAAATCGCGTACCCGTTCTTATTGAACAGACTGTATAAGTTTGTATTTTTTTGTATAAGAAATCATTTATTTAAAAATCATCACAAGATTTCGAAAATATCAAGATATCTTTAAGTGATTTTAATAATATCAAGGGATGTTAAGTAATTTCAAAATATTTCAAAGCATTTTGAAAGATTTAACAAAATGTCATAAAAAAAGAATTAAAAAAAATTTAAGAATTTTCAAGTAATTTAATAATATTTTTAATATTTTAAGGAATTGTAAATGATATTACAGAATTTCAAGTGATTTAACAGGATTTAAAAAATTTCAAAGTTATAAAATGAGTTTCAAAATATTTCAAAAATTTAATTACCTACATTTTTTTATCGACATTAAAGAGGGGTGCGGGTGAGCAGTACTTACATTTTGCCAGGTCCCTATCCAAGCAAAAGAGGCACAAAACTTCACTCGAAGGGTGCTTCACTCACTGAGAAAAATTTTATGATCTTTAATATGCACCGCAAAATCCGAACACTTACGAAAATCGTGTAAAAAAATAAGTTTGATAAATCGCGTTTAAAGTTACTAGACCTGTCAGCTGTTTGTAGTTTGCAGTAATCGCAGTAATCATCACTTGGCGTCGCTGCGAAACAGTTGACTAACAGCTGTCTAGTAACTTTATACGCGATTTATCAAATTAATTTTTTTACACGATTTTCGTAAGTGCTCGGGTTTTGCAGTGCATAATAAGGTTCGTAAAATTTTTCTCAGTGAGTGAAGCATCCTTCGAGTGAAGTTTTGTGCCTCTTTTCCTTTGATATGGACTTGGCAAAATGTAAGTACTGCTCAAGTGGCGTAACTAAAAATTGGAGGCCCCCCCTCAAAAATTTTTAGGAGGCCCCTTTGAAAATAAAAAGGAACAAGTTTTGAATAAATTTAAATTTTAAAAATAAAAATTGAAATACAGAGTGAAATTTATTTTTTCTAAGCAGTCTAAGAGGCCCCTCGGAGGCCCCTCAAAGGAGGAGGCCTCCCCGCAATGCGGGGTTTCGCTACTACATAGTTACGCCACTGACTGCTCACCCGCACCCTTCTCACCCGCGTCTCCACACTTGTCGAAATTCCCGTTTTAGCCAAACAAATAACTTTATAAATGGAAAGTCGCGCGCCTTGGCGCGCGAGAGACATCTAGTGTAATACAATATTTTTAATTGGCGTATTGCACCAAATATAAATGAATTTAATTTCAGTCTAAAATGAATACGTGGCAGGCATGCTAAACTGTGTTACAACGGCATCAGGCACACCAAAAATCGAAAGAAAGAACATAGTTTTATCTCTATCTACTGATTTTATCCTTACTTTAATTCCGAGTAAATTAATAATCAGAATAACGCACGAGCGCTCCCAGGAAAAAAAATAGATAATAAATATAATATTAATTCTCTATACTTTCCATGTTTCACTTGCCAGTACATAAACGATAAATACCTCTGCCGTAACCAACGAAGAATCGTAAGTACAGTAATATAACTCGATTTAAACAGCCCAATTATATTCAACTTTGACTAAAATAATCTTTAAATTTTAATGAGTGATTTACAAAAACTCCTTGCCCAAACGACTTTCAGGAAAAGAGTGCGGAGTCTCTTGCGGGAGGAAGTTCGTCAGGGTGAGGTGGAAGCCTAGTCGAACGCAATTTTAAAGGACGAGTTCGCAATATCGTGTCGGTGACATAATTAAGGTTCAGCCAATCGTGACAGTAGCTCTAGTCACGTGGCCAGTGATAGAATTCGCTCGCTCTCCAGGAAAATAGCTAGTCACTAGTGCACCCTGCACTCACATTGTAGAATGATTACACTCGACTATCCCAATATTAACGAAATCCAAGCCAGAGGCGTTCCCAATACTAATCAAATTTCTTTTCTTTAATGTCACATCAATTACGCATGCGTCACATCAATTACACATGCGTATTGCACATAAAATAATATTTTGTAGTATTTTAAACTGCGCGCCAATAGCGAACAATCAGATTCCCGAGCGCAACGCATGCGCAGTGGTATCAAGTAAGATTTTAGGTCCATGCTGGTTAATATTGTGAACGGAATGCGGTTAATATTGGGGACTTGTTAATATTGGGGTCGTTAATATTGGGAGAGTGGAGTGTACTATAATGGTCGTCAAGCGTCTGAACATCATCCAAGGCACGAAGAAATAGTAAAAAGTGGTGATTGAAAGAGATAGAAGAGAACGGTGATTGACAAGGAGATAGAGATAGACGCGGATGGATAAAAGATATAAAGAAATAGAGAAGTGAAGGTTGAAAAAGATGGGCATTGATTTAGATTGAGATGAAAATAGAAAGATATAGACGAAGATAGACAAGAGATAGAAAGGGTTAGAAAAGGGGAGATTGAAAGAGATAAGCGTGGATGTGGATTGATATGGAGATAGAAAGAGATAGGCCGGGACAGGCGAGATATAAAAAGGAATAAACAATCTTTATCCCTTTCTATTTTAGAGATAGGAGGAGATAGAAAGGGATAGGATTTCTATCTCTTTACTTCCAGCGGGGTAGATAGAACTGCAAGATGAACTCAATTATATAGTAAGTATAGATAGTACCAGCACAGCACCAGCAGTCTAGTTTGGCGTGAATAGACAACTATGAAAATTCTGTCCTGGCTCTAGTAAAATTCTAGTATTTTCTTAACGTTTGAATATTTGCTCCGGAGATCGGAGCCCCATCACGTGGATTAGTTCAACCTCCTCCAGATTCTCCGGCGCTAAGAAATCTGCTACTTTCTACACGACATAAACCTACATGGTGTGGTACAGTACAACCTCTCTAAGAGCGACAATGGCCTTGATGAGCTCGGACGCTTCCCTCACTACAAACCCTACTCACGTTGCCTCGAGAATTGGGCGCAAACCCCGAAAAGAGTTAGCAGCCGAGCGCAGCTTAATTTCAGTTTTTTCTCATTGAAAATGGTTTTTTATTAAAATTATTTTTCTAATTTGCATACAATAATTCGTATATATATATATATTTTAAAGGTTGTTGATATTTCTAACTCCTATATAGTAGGTTCAAGGCAGCTTTATTTTTATAAAACTTTTAAGAAAACAAAATTATAATTTCATTTTAAATTAAAATACATATAATATGTACACTTTTTAATATGTACGTACGCTATAAACAGTCGTATTTCATATATATTGTATTTTTGTCCACATGTTGAAATATTCTCAGTTTTATTTTTGAATATATTGTGTGCAAAAAAGTTTACAAATTTTAAATAATTTTAGAGTAATTTCCGATACTCTGTGAGTAATGAACTTTTAAAATATATTATATGTATTTAATATGTATTTATACGTATTTAATCAAAAAGACGCTACGTTTTCATCGTCGCCGGCCGCTAGCTCTATTTGAGGTTTCGTACACACATTTCGCACACACGCGCAATTTCCGAGCTCGACGCCCAGCAGTGAGGGCCCCCTATTTCTCGGAATTATTACCCCTAACCGCCCATGAGCTCGCTCTTAGAGAGGTTGTACTGTATATTAGATTACACATGTGTAATCTAATATACCACAAAAATGTACAAAATCGCTTAAATTAAAAATAAAGTCAACCCGCGCGCGGAAGCGCGCGTTCGGTCTCGTTATAATTTAATACAAGTTTAATTTACTTGAGTGCTTGAAGAAAGACTTCATAAGTTTTTTAGATTTTACTACTTTAAAGTTTACAATTCTTTACAAGTATGAAAGAAAAAGCTGATGAAACCACTACTTCTAAAGATATTGTCTCACTACTAATCACGGAGCTCGCATTTCGCGTTGCATAGTATTATATTTATAAACTTGCTTTTCATAATTAAAAACGGATATTTAGTAAATTCATTGAATAGAAAGCTTAAGACGACGTAAAAATGTTTCGAAGACCTCCAAAAATTTTCAGGCCAACTGAGCTGCCAGTCACTTGATATTAATATTAAATTAAATTTGCTCATACTATTTAAAAAGTCTTTAACTTTCTTTACATTTTCCCTGAAATTGAACAGGAGTTATAATATATTATTTTCAATTTTGGCGTTACAGTTACAGTTTGTTCAACAAGAGCGTGTTCGCGATATTTCGGAAACTAATGGAGATTTTTGAACGTTTTTTTTTTAAATTAAAGTTCGTTCAAAGGACTAATGCGCACCTATGATACCACTTCAGTATCCCTCGAACCGTCCGAGAGAACGCACGTGAATAAAAATGAGTTCCGCGTACGCTAAAAGATTCGAAGCCGTCTTCTTGTGTCTCCATCCAAGAGGACCAAAAATGTCCGTCACAGCGGCTGCTAGATACTTGAGGAAGTCGAAGGCATTCGTTGTGAAGTGGGTTGAGCGGTATAAAGCCGATGGAACTGTCGACGATCTTCCTGAAAGAGGCATATCTGGAGTAACAACCAGCAAGGAGGATAAAGCGATCATGCAGCTGTTCAAGCGTACCCCTACTCTAGGATTGTGAGATGCCAAGGCTATACTAGCCAACAAGGGAGTCTACATTAGTATCAACACCATTCGACAGCATTTGACTGAATCGAAGATAGAGTACCGTACCACGAGGCAAAAATCTCTGCTCTCAAAAATCCATAAAAAAACGAAAGGACTGAAAATCTGCTGAAAATCTCGACCCTGACTGGTCGAATGTCATTTTTTCTGATAAAGCGTCGTTCTGGGTATGGGTTCCCCTAAAGTATGCCTGGTCTACCGCCGGCAGTAGATTTCTTTAGCGAACCGTTAAACACCCAGTGAAGGTCCATGTTTGGGGATGCTAAAAAAATTGGTGGAAATCATGCGAAAAAGGTGCCAGGCCATTCTGGACAACGATGGGGACTGAACCATTTATTAGGTAATTGCGCATTAGTCCTTTGAACGTCCTTTAATTTAGAAAAAAAAAACGTTCAAAAATCTCCAATAGTTTTCGAAATATCGCGTACACGCTCTTGTTGAACAGACTGTATATTAGCCCCAGAAGGTCTTTATGTAAACGAGCATATTTCGATACACCAAAAATGAATGTAATATGGAAACACGACTGCTGTTACTTCATGTGGCTTCTACTTATAAATACAAAAATGCGATTTGGTTGATGGATAGCATATCGATTAGCAATTGGGGATACCGAGCTACCTCAACGATATATTAAATACTTAATCACTTTTCTATGAAAGTAAGATGCACAGTGGTCGGGATCAGGAATCTTTTATATTCAAAATCGGCTACAATTTTTTCTCAGTGAAAGTATTATATGTAATTTTGAAATTTGTTTACAAGTTTTCTTACTAACAATACAAAATTTTAATTTTTACAGTTGCTATTTACATTTCACAAAAGGACCTCACAGTACATAAAAACAAAGTAATATACATGTAGATAGACAACTGATATGTTAAGAAAAAAAAAATATTCATCGTTATTTTCGCAATTAATACAGACGAAAATTTTCGATTACCGATTCACAACATACTTTTCATAAGCCCAGTTTTTTTATATGTGACACTGGATCCTTTGCTTCCCTGGGATACTTTCAGAATAAACTTTACAACAGGCCACACAGAAATATTCTTCATCTCCAGAAATGTAATGTGAAAAGTGAAAATGAAAGTAAAAAGTGCCCAGTGGCACATTTTACTCCCCATCCACGTTCCCATAATTTACAATCAACATTTTTGAAAAAACACAGAATATTTTTAACAGTAAACTCTCTGCACTATAAGAATATATAATTACGGATCAAATTACACCTACTTCATAAAAATGGAACATAGGAATAAGTGAAGGGCTCCACGCCAAAACCGTATAAATCCATTGGAAAAAAAATTTCAGGAGAGGGGGAAAACCTTCTCAAAAATCGAATTCTTAAAAAAAATGAGAAAGTACATTAGAGATTTGATGGAACTCTGAAGATCTCAATAAACAACACAATTTTGAAAAAGTTAATACTTTTCGAGATAAATAGCATCCAAAATCAACTGCGGTTATAGTCGTGTAAGTCCATCCAAAATTTTTGTTCTTCTAAACCCCACTTAACATACAATGTACGCCTGAAGCTTTAGAAACATATTCCGAGATAAACAGAAGGCTAAAGAGTGAAAAAGTAAGTTTGAAAAATCGTTTCTTTAAAAAAAAAACATGAATTTTCCAATATTACAGTGCTATTTTTATATGAAATATTTATTTTATTTATACTTTGTAACTATTTAGTACAAAAAAAAAAAGAATATAATTGAAAACAAAAAGATAATATTTTCATATGATTACAGTTTATCGAGATAATTGGCTTTTATAACAGCATTTTTTTCGGTTAAATTTTTGTTACTGATGCAAAAATCGCCGCCATTTTGTTAATTTACATTGATGTGTAAAATTGGGGTTTAGGTCATAACGAAAGAACCACAGATTAAGAATCTATTTTTATTTTCTGTTTCAGATATCCAGGAAGGCCAGAATCACTCCCGCCAGCAGATAAACATGTTTTTGTAATCCTAGGTCCTAGGTTTTATCCATTCGAGGATAAAAATGTTTGCTCCATTAGTCAGTTAGTTCGGGCGAGGTGACCCACCCCTGTGAGGCGCACTCAGGCTACGAGCGCATTTTACCATTCCCTTAAACCTAGAAGCTAGCTAGCACTCCATTCCAGTTCTCCTGAGGAAGCCTAGAATTTCGCTAGCCGGTAGCGCACTAATTTCCTCTGGTTTCAACCGAGATGACCCGAGGGTTTGATGTCTGAGCGTCCCGAAGGGCGCAAGCGCGCTAAGCGCGACGTGCAATGAGAATTTGCCCGCGAAGCGGGCAGATTTTTTCATTTAGATACACTTCCGTTTTCTGCTCTTTTAAAGATTTTAATTATTTGCTTAATTCTTTTATTGTTCAGTTTTATTTTGTTTCTTTTTTTATGCTTTTTTGTATATTCACTACAAGGAAGATGAGTCAGATGACTAACCTTGACCCGATAGGGTCAAATGAACCACGGATTCAGATTCAGCGACCCCGAAAACGTGTGGAATAGTAGTCATTTCTGCTAAAAAGATTTTTTTGTCGATTTGACTTTCAATTGACCTTGATTATGACGTGGTGGGGTTAATAGGTCACCGTATTCAGACTCAGCATGCCGAAAAATATAAGGATATATATATCACCTTTCTGCAACAAGCACTTTTGTTCTTTTTGTGTGCCTGTGTTATTTTACTTTTCGGTCTATCAAGATCCCACAAGCAGCTACACGGAAAAAATTTGTTCCGGAAGAATTACCGAATTAGTTAAGAGATTGAGGATGTGAGAAAAATTCGATAGATACAAATAAGTATAGTATATTATAGTATAGTATAGTAGTAAAAGTATAGTATAGTATATAGTACAGTATAAAATAGTATAGTATATAGTATCAAATAACTTTTCAGGAAAATAGCTCGAACCGTTCTAAGAAAATTACCGAACTCACAGTAAACACTGAAAGTAGGTTTTATAAAATATAAAGGTCAAAATTAAATATAACGAATAAGTTTCGAAGAAAATATAAACAGTTCGATAATCTTCACAAGATTTTTCAGGATAATTTCTATGTCTCCAAAAGAGTTTTTATTATTCCCCTAGCCCTGCCAAGAGAATTTTGAATCTTGGACTGGAAAAATTCCTGAACTCTGTCGTAAATCAGAATGCGCAGTCGTCCTTCTGCGCACGTTTCATCATCCTGAGCCGGCCCGGTAAAGCTAAACAAAGATTTTGATTTTATATCCCCAGCGTGATATAGCCGCGAGGCTTAGTCGTTAGGGTTAGGGATATACGTGTTAGGAGGGTTCGAAACCCATGGTGTTTAAGATTTTTTAGTCGAATACGCGAAGCAAAAAGAGACTTATATGTTTATAAAGTTTTCCAACTTTTTTTTTATCCATCGTAACTTTGAACTGGATTATCGTATCGGCATGTTTTTTTTTTTGAAATTCATGTAATGATAGCTAGATTAACATAGGTGTACTAAAATTTTCATGTGCTAAATATAGAAAAAAATATCCATGAAAACCATAAAAACCATTAAACTTTTTTTTTGATTCTGCACAACTTTTGATAGGTTTAACATATCTAGATGTTTTTTTTTTAAATACATGTAATGATAACTAGATTAACATATGAATATTAAGATTTTCATTTGCGAAATATATTTGAGGATAACAATGAAAATATTACATTTAAGCTTGATGTTTTTGCTCATATTTGATATTTCAGTTATTTTTTGCATTAAAAATGTTAGAATTGATGAAAAATCTGTAAAAATAAATTGTCTTCTTCAAATTTAGTTATGCATAAATCATATATTATCCTTTATAAGTAATAATTGTAATGAATTGAAAAAAATTAAACTTTTTATATTTTTCAATCTCTATACTTATGTCAGTGTATTTTAAAGCGTTAATTACTGATATATGTAGTCATGAAAATATCCACTGTAACAACAGTCTCTGCCTTATTGGGAAGTCAGGCTTCGAGTGTTATTTCAATGGAACCCAATGTGTCAATTAGAAAAATTGTAATGTTGTTAGGCGCCAGGTGTCATTGGACACCACTCAAAATTTTATTCTCAAATCTTAAACTTCAATATTCCTGAACTTAGAAACAAAACTTTATCACTCCCATCTAGCTCGAGTGGAGAGGGATTTCGTGAGGGCGTAGAAACGAATAAAACCCAACATTGTAATTTTAAAATGATAAACCAAATTTATTATAAAGAAATGATGAGATGAGGTTATGTACAATCTATGAATTTGATGGATGAGGTGAGAAACAAAATGAATCAGAAAAAAAAGAAACATAAAGCTTAGTTTGAATAATTGTGATGTTACGTAATCATATTTCCGTTAACATGTTAGAATTTCTTAGATTCACCCAATAGTTATTCCAAATTATAAGATTTAATTTAACAAAACTAAGATAAACTTAGAGATTTGGTAAACTTACTGAACAATAGAATACTCGAATAGAGAGACAAACGGTCCTATGACGCTTATAGGCGTCGACACGTCATTACGTAACACTTCTAATTCGGAATTTTTAACTCATAGGTAATTACTTCTAATAGTATAAAACATTGAATCAAAAATTAATCTAAGTACTCAGTGTAAACCTACACTCAACTCAATACTCAATCACTAAAATTAAATACTCGAAAAAGAGAACAAACAGCGCTATGCCATACATGGGCGTTGGCTGAGCATTATGTAACTCTGCTAAACTTTAATAAACTCAAAAAAAAGAAGAGAAATTACATGGGAGAAACATGAATTGCGGGCGCCTACCTTACTTCCCGAAGACCCAAGAAAGACACAAATTAATCCTTTTTGGCAGGAGACAATTTTAGGTATCTACACGCTGCAATTACTCACGAAATTTTCTCTTGAACTTTACGAAATAGTTCGTACGCGAACAGCCAGCACGGAACTGAGTGTTCTTGGAGTTCTCCGTCTGAGCGCGCAGTCGCCGTTACGTAATTTTTTCTTACACTCTTTTCAAGGTGTCAAAACGGCAGTCAATTTAAAATTCTGGACTGATTGACACCCTACTTTCCAGATGAAAAAATTATACATAAAAATAATATTAATCATAATTTATATATAAAATATATACATATGTAGGAAAAATATATATTGTATGCATAATTTTTTCATCTGGAAAGTAGGGTGTGAATCGGTCCAGAATTTTAAATTGCCTGACGTTTTTACACCTTGAGAAGTGTGAAAGAAAAATTGTTCTAAGTCACGGAGAGGAACAACGTGTACTCTGTACATCGAAAAAATCACGTATTAGATATTTGAACGAATTCGGGTGATAAATATTGAACCTCAATTGCTCAGAACGTGAGCCGCACCAAGCGCGTGTAATCAAAACAAGACCTCATGTGCTGAATTCACGAAACTCACGTACTCAGCACGTGAAGCTCCAAGGGTTCGAAACATGAATTTTCTCAAGTGCTCAGAATTGATGATTTCTCTCCGAGTAGTGATAGCAGTAGTAGTAAGACAGTTGCGGAGGAGTAAAATGCGTAAAGTAAAGTACGTTCCTAAATGAAAACCTGGAATAGTTATGATTAGGATAATCCCTATACTAAGATTTGAACGAGCAGACCGGAGGACTTATGAAAATACAAATTGTCATAAGGACTGTTACGGCGTAACAATTTTTATTTCTCTTGTAAATTTTAAAGACTATTTTTATAGAACTTATTTGTAAACGATTGGATAAACCCAACCCAACGGGATTTCTAATCCTGGGCAATTTGATGATATCTGCCGACTAAAGATCTGGAGAATCATAAATACGTATTCTATACAAATTTGTACATTCATGAGAGTTGGTTTCAGATCTGTATTGTTAGAGTTATACCTTTCTTTTTATTTATGGTTGATAATCCTCTGCGTCCGAGAGCTAGTAGGATTGCTTAATTGCTTCGGCTACAGACGACCTCGAGTGGGTCTTAATTTTGTCACTTTGTCGCCAGGTTTGATTGACCCTTCGGTCCTTTCTTTACAATCCTCAGAACTTTCTCACTAACCCTTCCTTCAAGAAATCGTTGTCTCCACCCTCTAATTTTAACCAATCCTGTCAGAACCTTTCCTACCTATCTTTTCCAAATTTTCCCTCCTACAATATTGCAACTACTTTGTACTTCGTCTTGCAACGTCAACTGAGTCAACACTCACTCTGTAACAGCCGATCTATCCGTAAAGATCAATCACGCTGAAACTCGCGCGCAGTACCTTTAGAATCATTCCCTTGTAAATGTCCATAGCTTAATACATTTTAATAAATAATTGTTCTACCCCAAAAAATCAAAGAGTCTACATTTCAATGTAAAAAACATTTCACTACAAAACAAGAACCATGATTCATAAACATTCATACAGATTCTGTAGTTTCTTGAACCATTCTCTCAAACAATTTGTATAGGATATTTCAGCATTTTTAGGCAAAAAACACTATTTTTGGGATAGAGCAATCCATCCAAGTATTTTTTTATATAATTTGTTTATAACAATTATCTTGAAACTTAAACTAATAAAGTATGTTTTTCGTGTTCACCAGCATTGACTCTAATGCTCAGAAAGATTATTCATGTCTTTTATTCGAAGTTAAAAACTGATATTCTCAAATAGTCTCATTTTTTCTCATTATTTGTTTATATTAAAAGTTATATATTTAATCAAAAATATAATTTTTAGACGTTCTTGTCCAACTACTGCTGATCATTTTTAAAAAGAAACGTTTCAAAACTCGTTTAAAATTATAACCTATAACCGATTTCTAATAAATAATTTCTCATCCGGACTATTATACAATGACCAGAAATTCATCATAAAGTTAGGATTAAATAGCATATGTTTTACTCGATTTATTAAAAATGTGATTTTGTCAAAGGTATGTATTGTGGAAATATGAAACGGTTTCCTCTCACTTTGTTCGTCGTCGACCTTCTGAACCCGAGTACTTCAATAAAATTTTGTTCCCAGCTCGTCGATCAATCGCTTTGATTCAATCAAGACATTAGTTCCAATATTGGCGCTGAAGGATTCCACTTGTACGTGTTCTACATCATAAATTCTGCAATACATGAATCATAAAAATTGTTTAATATGTCAATATTAATATGCATATATGTTGACAACGAAATTTCATATTATATCATAGAAAATGTTGATGTGCATTTGTGCAATTTGAAATATCGGAATTTAGTATTTAAGTAGTAAACGAAAACAATTTTATTAGGAAAACTATTTTCTTAAAGTTCTAAACAGGGGTTATTAGGACCCAAGTAGGATTTTCCAGTTTAAAATTGCAGCTCTCTAGATAGCGCCTTAATTTAGGCACTAATGGGAGACTATAAATACTAATCAAACTACACAGTGGACACAAAAATAAAAAAAAGGCCTAAAAACGTAATTTTTAAGGACTTTTTGATAGGACTTCTTAACACTTAACCTGTATCAGGGTGCACAGCGTAAAATGAGTTCAAAAAAGGGGAAATAGGGTGATTTTTTTTTTCAAAAAAAGGGAGTGATTAAACAATAATTTTTACGTGTAGAAAAGAAGAATAAAAATGTTTTTTTTTTTAAGGAAATTTAATATTTTTATTCATCTCTATATAATTATAATGTTCTATTTAGTCAATTTTCTAAATCTACACAAAAATCATATTAATAATTACACGGAAAAAAGAAAATGGCTGAATTTACCATTCAAAATAGTCAAAATGCGCTCTGAACGCATTTTTCCAGGAATTTATCGCAAGTTTTACTATTTAAAATTTTAATTTTTGCTAAGAAAATTGCACACCCTATTTTTTCATTGCAAAAGTCACAATCTGAAATAGTAAAAGTTACTAAATTCCAGGAAAACTGCGTTCAGAGCGCATGTTAACTAATATTTTAAATGGTAAATTCAGCCATTTTCTTTTTTCCATGTATTGTTTTGTTTACAATGTGGACTAGAGGAACAGAGTTATCTTAAAATAGAGATTAACTTTTACACGTTTTTGTTAATGCTATCTACGAATTTTATAAGTCTGTGTGAGATAGATCTATAAAAACATTTTTTGACTTTTTGATTTTTTTTTATATTGAATTTCTAATGTAACTTGTATGTATTTAAGAATCTAAGCGAAGTACGTGAAAGTTTTTTTGGCCCAAAATGTTGAAAAATAAACATATCCTTTAATTTAATTTTTCTGATTTTTATATTTCTCAAAGTTGTGAACCAAAACATTTTTTTATAAATCTTTATTTCACATAGACTTATAAAATTCGTAGATTGCCTTAAGAGAAACACGTAGAAGTTAAATTTCTATTTTAAGATTATTTTTGTGTAGATTTAGATAATTGACTGAAAAGAACATTTTTAATTAAAAAAGGGGAAAAGGGGGAAGATTTTCGAAAATATGAGAAAAAAGGGAAAACTCTTAAAAAAGGGGAATTCCTCTAAAAAAGGGGAAGGCTGTGTACCCTGCTGTAAACTTGGGTAATTCATGTCCGAGCGAAAACATGCATTTCATGGACTTTAATTTGTTTATTTACAAGAATTTTTTGAATAATATATTTTTATCTGAAAGTCTTTTACATGTTTGTTGATCAGAGACTGAAATTGTGGTCCCTGAATTTTTTCAGATTTTTCCTATCAATGCAAATTATTGAAAAATGTACCAGAGCCGAACGACCCAGGTTTACAGATTAAAGGTGTCAAAAAAACTTTTACAGCTTAAGTGTTGAAAATGTCCTTTTCATTCACAGAATAATACCCTTAGGTCTCGGTCTTTTTAAAAACGTATTTTAGACTCCTTTAGAACGAAAAAGGAAATTGTGAGGACATTATATTACACGTTACAATAATAATAAAAGGATGTTCTCTAGACATCTTTAAAACGTCTATGTCTGCCGGTTTTCCATTAATGAAACGTCCACAAAGTATAATTTTTAGATGTTAGTAACAACATATTAAAGGCACCTTCAAAACATCCTAAAGATGTTTTTTTTTTTGGTTTGAAGTAACGATGTTCTGATTTATTTATTTTTTTTTTTCAATCACAAAATGTATTATAATTATACATCCATTCTGAAACCCAAAAGTAATAATAATAGTTTAACAGATTTTGATACATCGCTATCTAGGAAAATGACAGGAGAAAAAAGGTTGAAATTTCGGAATATGTTCTCGCAAAATTCCGCCTGAATAAAATAACGGACACTCTGAGTCGTATTCCTCGCCAAGAAAGTCGAAGAATAGTACCGGACGTCCAGGATCGTATCCCGCGTTCTCCGGAAACGTGGGTGGAGTTGTTCACGAGATCGGTAGCCCGGAATCCAGATTAGTTTACGAAGCCACAAACTGTCGCCTCTAGGAAAAACGACGTCTCTTTTTGAGGCGTCTTTTGGACTTTCTGCGACGCTTGTGTCTACCCTTAATTGCGCCCGCTGACAATGCGAGATCTGGATCGGCGATTGGGTAATTTATGAGTGCGAGAAGGTGACTCCATATCGAGAAAGTTACTCACCTTTGATGTAAACTAACAAGGAAGGTCTGCCAGGTGTCCGTCGCAGATTTGATTCTCCCTGATATACACCCAAGTGCGAATTGCCGGAGCTGAACACACGGCCCAGACTTGGTTCAATTTCGGCAGCCAAAGATCGGCTAACATTATTGGGCCAATATCGGCATTTTAATCGGCCCAGTGTTGTCCCAGTACTGGCACAGTACATTGGCATTTTAAATTTGCCAAGCTTTCCCCGAAGCTTGGCCCAAGAATGGCCCATTAGTGGGCCAAAAGTCGGTATTACTTTGGCAAACAATTTTAGAAGTAGAAAAGCCAGAGTCTGGTCCAGCAATGGCACTTTACTGGGCCGAAAGTCGGTATAACTCTGGAAAACAATGTTGGAAGTTATAAAGCCAGAGTCCGACCAGTAATGGCCCATTAAAGGGCCGAAAGTCGAAATGACTGCGTCAAACCATTTCAGAAGCAGAAGAGACAGAGTTTGGCCCATCAATGGTAAAAGCTTTTTTTAATGAAATTATATTGAAATAATTTATTATTTGTGTATGGTTGAGTGTATCGTGGAAAAAATGTTGGGACACCAACTCATGGGTTAGGGTAATGGTTTAGGTTATTGACTTCCGTCCGATAGGTCGTGCGTTCGATTTCTACCGCGTTGTGTACGAAATTTTATTTGTTATTTAAGCGTTAAAATTTACAAATAACAATTAGTTATAAGTATATCCATAATATATCTACAAATAAATCATGTTATTAGTTAATAACATTTATTTATATTTTTTATTGTAATTTCTCAATGTAATGGGCCATTAATATATACTGATTTCGGGCCAATACTGGCAGCCAGTGTTGGGCCGAAAATGGCAGCCAAGCCATGGCTGCCAAGTGCAGGCCATAGTTATCATTCCGTCATTGGCGCGATAATGGCAGCCGAGCTTCAGCAAAATTTTTGCCGACTTTGGGCCAATGCTGGGCCGTATGTGATTTCGCACTTGGGCATATGTTATTGTGATGAGAAAGATATTTTCTCCCGTAAATTCTTAAATTACCGAAGTTCCCGTAGACGTCAAGGCGGGAATAATTACATTGGTTTTCTGCACGAAATTTGAATAAGTGTTGGTACGATAGACCATCAACTCGAGATCTCCGTCGACTTCGGCTCTATCACGAGCGTTAACGAATATCGTCAGGTTTCTGCGCGAATGAGTGACGCAGTGGAGAGCTCACTCTTGTGTCGTTCCTCGATCTGTAAGGAAGTTTTTGTAAAAGGGCGACCAGATTCGGGGTAAGCCGAACGTTGTAGTGAAACCAATGTAACGTTGACAGCGTCGATTAATATTTTGGACCTTAATAATTGTTTTGGATTGTATTGTGAATCGTCGAAATATACTGTTATTGTCGAAACATAGTCGACATAAAGAAAGTTGTAAGTACCCTTTTATCTGGTTTTATAATAAATGTTTGAAACTATTTAATCTATTTCTTTGTTTGCTTATAGGTCAGCCCGAGACCTACACCTTTTGTTTTCTTGCTCTCCGCGTAGTGTAGCCTTGTTATTGCTTATGTGTCAACTTAAATTACATTAGTTTATCCTCGCTAATCAGGATTTTAACGGTTAGCTGGCGCCTGACAATTTAATTGTAACTGTTCTGTATCTTATGGAGCTCCTGCAGTCACTGACCCAGGCCGCGTCGGATGAGGGTGTAGTGATATTATCCTAAGTTAAAATAACACCCGTCTCATTTGGCGCCAAACGTGGGACCGCTTTGGGCATTCCGTCGATTTTTGTAGCGTTTTCTAACGGCCTGTTCGAGGAAAATGGTGTCATGGCGTCGATTGTGTAAATTGTAAGCCTCATGGCAAAAGTAGTGCGTCAGCCGCCATTTTTCGTCGTTATTAAAATTTTAAAATCCGCTAGGCTTGAGCTTTATGTTTTATTTACAGCTTAATTATGCTTACAAGTTATTAATTTCGACGATATCGCTTTGAATTTTAATCGATGATTCTGGGTTCAAGTTTTTTGCAACTTAAATCTGGAATAATTGCTTTGGATTAATTCGGCTAACTCTATTATATTTTAAATGTTTTGCCAAGGTCGAGCAGTAAAGATCTTGCTCCTGCTGTCCGGTCAAAGCAAAACAAACATAACCTTGTTTTCGGTCGAGAGACAGGTTGTTGTTGTATTGTAAAGAATATGCTTGAGTCTTGTCTCAAATTCAAATGAAGTATTGAATATTTGAAATTGATGAGGATCTTGTTCCTCATGTTATTATGAAAGATTAATAGAATGATAGAATCGGATCTTGCTCCGATATAATGAAATAATTTTGAATGAATTTTAAGTGAAAGATCTTGCTCTGATCACTATTGAAATAAATATTATTGGAATTGAATTCTAAGTGACAGATCTTGCTCTGATCATTTGAAATATTTTGAAAATTAATTGAAAAGTCAGATCTTGCTCTGACTATGTATTGAATTATTTTAAAGTCGTTTTGAAAATCAGATCTTGCTCTGATTAATTATTGAAAGAATTTATTGAACCGGATCTTATTCCGACAGTTTATAAATCGAAATCACTGTATCAGATCTTGCTCTGACAAATTTAAATACAAATTCTTTTGTTTTGTTTAGATTGGCTAAGTGAGTAGTCTATTAAGTTCGACCTGACTAGTTGATTAAAATTGAATCAGAGTCCGGTCGATATTTTTATATTTCTTCTAATATTTTATAACGTTATAGGTTATTGAGTCGAATTTTGGAACTGGATTGACTTTGGCTCGACGATTTGTCGACATGGCATTATTGTTTTCACCTCTAAAAAGGAAGCCTAATAAAGCTCAAGTTCTTCGATTGGTGGGGGAGGGAATGTCCGGACATCAAAATCAGTCCGATGTCGAGGATGCTCCGAGAAATGAAATGTGCGGGACAGATTCTGAGATGCAGTCTTTGCCTGGCATTATTAACGCGAGTGGCCCTCGGTCGGGTGCCATTTCGAACGCCGGTAGTCTCATGGGCACGGGAAGAGGCAGGGGACGCAGATCTCGAACGCCGACTCCTGATCGGCTCGGGTCAACAGTTCCTGCTCCTGAACGAGATTACGCAGTCCTGGAGCGAAAGATCGAGTTGCTATCCAGTCGATTCGACGATATATTTTCAAAACAAAACGCGTTGTTAGAAAGGTTATTAACACCTAGACAGAGTCCTACTGATTGTGGTCTAACGGGAAATCTCGACAACCCCCCATCGCAGTTACCTGTTAACCGGGTGTCCGAAGGGGGAGAGATCACGTCTAATTCGGGAGCCTTTGCTCGCGTTCGTGCTGATCGGGATGCACCCTCGGTTGAAAGGGGACTGAGACGTGTGCATTTCGGAGGTCAAACCTCAGAGTCTCGGTCATCGACTCTTCTTAGGCGACCTGGATTTCCTGATGACGGAATTTTGCGCGGTTCTGATGCGGCTGGTATCAATTTAGAGAATCGGGCAGCGGTTCCGAGACTGGTCGTGTGGTCAGTTCTTGAAAGATTTCTTTTCCTAAAACCGAACGAAATCCTGAACACTTCCTTTTGATTCTCAAGGATTATTTGAGTAATAGTGGAATACATAGAGATTTATTCGTTCCGTGTTTGTCTAAAATTTTCGAGGGACCCTATCGGTCGTGGTACTTAGTTAACAAAAGCTCGTGGCGTACGTGGAGGGATTTCTCACGCGCTTTCTGTTATGAATGGGGCGTAAAGAAAGATAACGCTGATCTTCTCCTCGAAGTTCATGATTGGAAATTAGAGGATGTGACGCCCACTTTTTAATTTAAATAAATAAATCAAAGGCCTCAAAGTGGTTCAAAAGGGACCCTAATTGAGATAAGACTAAATAAGAAAAACAGATAATTTAACGGCAATTTGAAATAATTCCATAAAAATTTTGGGATATCAAAGATCAAAACAACAAAGATATTATCAAAGATAAAACAACAGATAAATAAACATTATAGATAATTGGGCGCCAGTCCTTTCTTGGAACAAAATAATTAATTTGATTAAAACATGCGAAAAGAGATAACTTTTATGGGAATCTATATTCCAGAGATAAAGATAATCAAATAACAAGATAAAGATAAAGATAACTTTGCATTTTCATCAAATTAATAATATGGAAAGAGGTATTTAAGAAATAAATGACAAAAGATAAATAAAAATTTAGGGTTCATAACAAGAGAAAATAGTTAGCTTAGTTTTTCAAATATTAATAGATAATGGTAGAGGGGTGGGGTTTCCAAAATTACAAAGCTCAGATCAAATATAAATTTAAAAGATAATATATAACAATTTATTAAAATTCAAACATTCAATCGTTAAAAAAAATATAAAATTTGATTCTAAACAACTTTCAACATTCTTAAGAACATGTGTACAATTTCAATATGACCACATAATTATTATTTCATAAACAAATTATAAAGTTCGTTAAACAAAGAAGCCACAACAATAATACATAACAAAAGGGATAATCAAATTTAAATTATATGGTAAGCAAGAGGTAAGAAAATTATCGATAAAAGGGAGTTTAAGTCAGATAAAATTAAGGGAGGGTCTCAATTATTCACGTGCGTTCTCTCGGACGGTTCGAGCGATACTAGAACGACTTGGCAACAGCGCCGTAGTCTTTTGAAAGTACTTTAATTTAAAAAAAAAACGTTCAAAAATCTGTAATAGTTTTCGAGAAATCGACCAACGTTTCTTGTTGAACAGACTGTACATGATAGTATTTTAGGTTTCGGCACTCCAGACCATTAAACAATTTAATGATACATAATAAAACCAATACTCAAAAAAAATCATAAAATAAATCAATCAATAATAAGAAATGTAATATATAAGTATTCAAACAATAATAAGGTAAAATACCCAATTAACGACACGTACCCGATTAACGACGATTTGAATTTCGTTTATTTAAAAAAATATATATACAATATTAAATATTGCAACATTTCACTCTAATTTATTCTGCTATGAATATATTTTATGATGACGTGCGAATTTGTCGATATTTTCATTTTATTTAGACGTTTTCATTAATTCAAATTGAATTGCTCCGCTTCGAAACGCCATTCACGCCTGAATTTGCGCCCCCTTCTTACAAGTCTCGCGGGTTATGTTGTGTTGTTGTCACTAATTTTTCCGACGTGAATAAACGAACTTTATACAAGGTAAGTTAACAAATGTTTATTAAAAAGATCAATAAACCACGTAGTGTACATGCAAAATCTAGAAATGCAATAAAATTATGGAAAATCAAAGCGTCGTTAATAGGTTCCAAGGAGCGTCGTTAATAGGGTTACGTCAAATTTCTCGCGTCGTTAATAGGTTACATGCAGAGGTATAAAAAAAGCGTCATATTATCAACAATTTCATAGATAGAATTCCGTAGCCACCGTTTTTTGATGCCGAAATAATAGAACTTTACATAGGAACAAACATTCCGAAGTAAACAATTTTTCAAATCTTTCAATTTACATTTTTTTTGCAGGGTGATCGTAAAAGTGTCGTTAATTGGGCATTTTACCTTAGAATTTGGATGATTTAGCCAAGGAGTAAATAAAAATCGTAGATAATTAAACAATTGTAGATAAAATAACAAGAAAAAGGTAAAATACACCTGGCTAAACCATTGAAAGGATTGAATCCTACCTCAATGACTCGAAGAAATGAAGAAAAGAAAATCCAAATGAGAATAAATTCACAAAAATCGAGGCTACGTGCTTTCGCTTTGGCTTACAAATCAAGAGAGCGAGAGTCAAGTTCGCACGCTGTCTCGTTAGCTTGGGGAAATTACAAATTAGGGGAAAGGGCTGATGTGCGTAAGCCCAATTCCTGTAACTTCGCATGGTTACGAGAAGGATAGCCGATGAGGTCCGCTTCTTATTCGTCCATCTGGTGTCCTATCTTCTTCTTCTTCACTACTCCTTATCAGCCACTGTAACGAGGCAGTTACAATAGGGGAGTGGGAGAAGGGAGAAGACTGTCGAGAATGAATCGAAACAGCATTTCGAGTCAGTAAAAATTGACTCCGGCCGTCGGGAATCGAACCCTTGGCCGCCGGCTAGAAGCCCGATACGCTACCACTGCGCCACGGAGTCTGAGTACTAGAACGGTTCCGGTCGACCGTATTCTAATCCCAGTGTGACGTCACTCGTTGATCAGTCTTAGAGAGTGGAAGTGGAAGGGGAATTGTGTGACGTGTACCCGTACCACGTCACACCTGGAAGTGGGGGCAGGGAGGCATCTTTAGTTACCTCTCACGTAACACCACTGTTACGAGAAAGAGAGATTCCAAACTCCTTCATATGAGGGGAAGTGAGATACATGAACCTTTCATGTTTTTCAGGGCTGTCTGTAGTTTAGGGATCCGATGAAGACTAGAGAATCCTTGCTTCGAACCGCAGATGGAAAATGGATTCTTCGATGCTCCAGATAAACAAAAGAAATAGACAAACGGCATTAAAAGCCAAATACGTCTGCTCACAGACAAAGATAAAATAAGAAGTAACGATAACTTTTTAGGCTAAATTACCTATTCTTGGCCATAGAATTTTGTGGTAAAATAGCCACGGTCAATCCTTGTCAGGGATGCGCCTAGAACTTGGAAGACCAACACCAATCCATCTGTCCATTATTGACAGAATTCACATCTCTGTCTTGGACGTTAAGAGGGATGATGATAAGATAAGAGATAAAAGATAAGATGATCCACAGGAAGCAAGTGATGGCGAAGATTCGAAGATGTTGGTCATGGTGAATTAAATTGGCTGATAACGAAGATGGCTGGATCCTCTACGACTTCCACTCATGGTCGCGAAATTAGGGAATTTACAACAAAAAAAATAAACAAAAAGATATACAAAAATATAAACAAAAAAGGATAAACAAAAATACAAATAAAATAGATAAATAAAATAGCGGATTATAAAGCGATATAAGGTAGTGTAAAAGAAATTAAATTAAAATAGAAAACATCATCGATACGGAAAAATGAAATACCATAAACGAAGAGGAGTGCCGAATTTCTTTACCTTCAGCGAGAGAACAGAAGCATTAATTCTTTAATAAATGAAAATAGATTTAATTTTTGTGACCTGCAGAAATCTGTAACGTCACAAGGAGAATGAATCTCTAGCTGAATTCGCGTGTAGAGCTAGACTCATTTTCGAACGTATGCAGTACCCACCGGAGTTTAGAGAACAGCTAAAACAGATCCTTACGAAATTTAATCCGCGACTGACTTTCGAGATATTAAATCTGTCTCTGAACAATTATACCGCGTTCTTGCATTACGTCAATGAACGTAATTATCTCTGTCAAAGGGCCCGACCGAAGTTCGGTCGAGCGGACTTAAATTGTGTCCAAGAGCAATTCGATGCGATCGATGAATTCGGCGAATATTTAGCTCAGGATGACGTAGAGGCAAGCGACGAGTGTTCTGAGGACGAACAGGCTGAAGATTTTGACGCTTTTCACCCAAGTCAGTCAGCGAACTCTAACAAGAAGTTCTGAGCTCGGAATTCTAAGTCGATGACTCGTCAAAGACTTGATCGAAATTTGGACCGATTTCGGGGTAAATTTAATGATGCAGATACCAGTAAGGTTGTTTCTGCTGCAACAGTTGAAGCTCAACCGAAGATTGAAGAGTCAAAACCCCCTTATGATCAATCTAAAATGTTCTGCTTGAATTGCGGGATGCTGGGTCATGCGTCGCATTATTGTACGTCGGAGCCGCAAATGGTTTGTTGTATTTGTCGTAAGATTGGACATTATAATACAGGTTGTCCTAAACGCCAGGGAAACGCCAAGTGCCCTCAGTAGTTCCACCTCAAACTACTGAAAATAAGGGCAAAAGTGAGGAAAAACAATGTCCTTCCTTGTTTAAGGGAGGTTTTGAGGATTTCAACCCAGTGGAATTGCGGTTGTTGGACGAAATACCTAGTAACTCGGAAGACTCACACTACGAAGTGGAGCACGTTCTACATAAAGAACAGAAAGGAGTATTTGAGGACTCCCTAGCCTCACTTTCGTTTTCAGCTAAGAGTTTCAAGGAGGGGGGGGGGCGTACCGGACGACATGAAGGAAAAATCAGTTTCTTTAAGAGATTGGTTACCATCAGAACTTCCCCTCAACGTCGTTCAACAACTAGTACAAGGCAGAGTTCAACTGAATACAATTTGCGACCAGAATTGGTGTCAGACCAAGATTGATCTCGTAAAGAACAACCCGGATAGATTTTCTGAGTGGAAGATTGAAAATGACGAACTCTTTTATAATCGTCCTGATTACGAAAAGGCTCTTATTGACGATGAACATCCTTGGAAGAAAGTAGTTAAGCCAAGTGACGTTATGAGTGTTCTTAGTGAGAACCATGATGTTCCACTAGCAGGACATCTGGGTCGTAATAAGACACTTGATAGAATTCGCCAAAATTATTACTTTCCAGGAATGACCCAGGATGTCATGTCTTTCGTCGAAGACTGTGAAATTTGCCTAAAGGTAAAATATAATCAGAAGCCTTTAAAAGGACAATTGACTACAAGGCCCTTATTGTCACCTTGGGCTCAATTGTCAGTCGATACTCTCGTCTCGCAGACGCGATCTAAGCGAGGAAATACAGATCTGTTAGTCGTCCAGGACTTATACACAAAGTATGTCGAATTATTCCCTGTGCGGCGTAGGACCGCTAAATCTGTAGTGAAAGCACTTGAAACCGTTTTCAGTCGTTGGGGGACACCTAGATCTATAATTATAGATAATGGTACAGAATATGTAAATAAGGACGTTAGAGCTCTTTTGTTAGCTAGGGGCGTGAAACATATTACTACTTCATTAAGACATCCCCAAAGTAATCCGGTCGAGCGTGTTAATCGAACTATTAAGCCGATGATTTCCGCGTTCATAAATAAGAACCATAGGGAATGGGACGAGAACTTGTCTAAAATTCAACTAGCTTATAATACCGTTCCACATTCGGGCAGTAGAGTATCGCCTTACTTTTTGAACCATGATCATGAAGCGGTAATAAAACACGCAACGCAGTTTCGTAGACGATTCGACAATCCAGGAATCGGTTGACGAGTGGACGGCGCGAACGGGTAAAATTGACGAATTTCGTCATTTCGTCGAAGGCCAAATTAAGAAAAACGCAGACAAGCGTTTAGCCAAAGTCAACTCAGGTAAAGTCGAGTCAGTTTAGATCAGATTGGGAACTGAAGTTTATTACCCTAGCAAAAAATTGAGCAGCAAACCTGAAGCATATTCTTCTAAATTGGCTCATAAGTATGTAGGACCAGCTTTTGTTCATAGAGTGTGTGGTCCTGTTACGGTAGAATTGGCCGACAAATCTGGCAGTATCGTAGGAAAATACAGCATAACTGATTTAAAGATTCCTCGTCGTTCGTTGCGTTCTAAATGATGTATTTTCCAGTGTGAGTCAGCGAGCGATACCACGAGCGTATTCCGTTTCTCCAGTTGCAGAGTTGCAGGTGATCGTCAGGATGTCCGGACAATCGACTCCAGGCTCAAGATTTTCCGTTGAAGCTCCGGTCTTTCAGCGAGTTCTCGAACTGAGAAGACAGCAGGTCGAGTTAGAGGAAAAGATGCTCTGTCTCAAACTCAAACTCGAGGCAGAGCGAGAACACACGCCTGACTTAGGGCGTGAAACTTTCGACAGGTCCGCTATCGCAACTGAGGCCGATGATGAGATGGTCGAGTATAAATGACCGTTCGACTCGACTACGCGGGAGATGCAGAGGGTCATCCGCGAGGCTCAATCTTTTTTCGACTGTACCAGTCGAAAGGAGCGGATTTCGGAATTTTCCTGTACGAAGAGAGCGAGAAATCGACCGGGAGGTCAACAGGCTGCTGGGAGAGGTCCGAAATCTTCCACCACCGGAGCTGAAGCTGACGAAGTCAACGAGGATCACCCCTGCACAGATGCAGACTGAGAACGCTCGACGCAACCGGTTGACTGCTGTTGGCCACGCCGCGTTAAAAACTAATGCGGGAGAGGTCAGTTCGACGAGTCTCCCGAAGGCACTCGTTGCATCATCGGTGATTTTGAAGCCGTTGCCGTTCGACAAGATGCCACGTTTTGAGGATGTTCTGCAGAAATTGGGTGTTCCACACCTGGTGAACCCCAAGGCGCAGGTACAACCCTTATATATGGCTGACAGCCGTATCGTCAGTCAGGCGCTCTTGAAGGATCTGATCATGAAGAGGGCGAAGATCTTGGTCACGAGGATGGAGGCGCAGAAGGTCGACCGTGGAACCCAGACGTTCGTCATTTATGTTGAAAAGCAGCACGTTGCTGGGTGTGTCAACTGTCGCTCGCGAGAACATCACTTCGCTGAGTGTCGCCTGCCGTTTCGTCCGGGATTTTTCAGGGTGTGCGGTGTCGATGGATTCGACACCGACGATTGTATCTATCCGCATGGAATCGAGTACGAGCAAGCCTTGGGAAGGTTTGCAGGTTGCTCGCGTGACCTTACCCTGTACTGTCCAGAGTGCCCAAGGGATTAGTCGACTGACTTCGACTAAACTACGCTACCTGGCCCACATGGATGGTTCCTAGTGACCATCAATACCTGATCGATGAGGGTGAGCAGGAGCTCAAAAGAAAGGTCAAGGCGAGATTCACGGACGCCGAGGACTACCCGAATCGACTTAGACGATTCCTCATCCGTGAGAATGCTTTGGCTAAGGGAGCAGTGCCTGCTAATCCAGAAGCTCCGAGCGCACTTCGACTCTCGGAGGAAAAAAGGAGACTGGCGGTAAAGGCATTAACTGCGCCTTTCGTCGCCAGGTCTCTCGATCGAATCATGGAGGAGAGGCCAGAGCTGAACGACGGACAGGAGGTGAAGATCATCGTTCCGTCGAAGTTCAAGAAGCCTTCGAAATAGTCAACGAACGCTCAAGCTCATCGTAGGGTCTTGTCAGAACGACCATTTCGTTTTGTAGTGTTAGTCGACATGTCGACTAACACTAAACAATTGCAATTGTTTAGTCGAATGCGTATTTTTATCTTCTATTTTCTAATTTTGTACTACTGTAATTTTACTTTGTCAGTATTTTATTTACTTTTGTTTTCGTTCTGCCACTTATGTTTTGGCTCCTTCGTAGTTGATATTTCAGTTGTGCGAAGTTAGGCCACTTTTATTTTCGATCTAGCGCCGATTTTAATCGTTTCGTTTCGACAATTATTTTTGCGGCGTTAATATATTTTGAGCAGAATCGTTTCACTAATCCAAAAATTTATTAATGCTTTTCTTTCGTCAATTTTATGCCGATAAAATTGATGTTTCGTGACATGTGAACTAATTTGAATAAAAAGATAAATTGGTCATTTTTGTTGCTATAATTGTCATTAACCGTTTATTAGTTTCAGGGTTAATTTTCATTCTCATCTTGACGTTACGGTTTGAAGGGGGAGAGTGTGATGGGAAAGATATTTTATCCCGTAAATTCTTAAATTACGGAAGATCCCGTAGACTTCAAGGCGGGAATAATTACATTCGTTGTCTGTACAAAATTTGAATTAGTGGGATAATTATCCCTAAACACCTACTATTTTGTATGCATGATAATATATACTTTCCACACACAAAAAAATTGGAAAATTAGTTTCATAACGATCATAACAATTTTTTTTCATAACAATCTTTTGAATTTTACACAGTATATCGAAGATTTATTCTTTTAACTTTGAACAGTAATGATATTCGTCAAAAAAGTATTTAAAACATAATGATTTCTTACACCACGAACATCGAATTACATAGCGATATTCGTACAACCTAATATGTCACAATGTGCTTGACAAGAATCGCCGAAGCTAAAGTACACCGGATTTTCGAATTTACCTGGTTTTTCTGAAATATGCATGAATATTTAAAAATATTAGTATATCTTGGCGAGGATAATTGATTATTATACACCAAAGACTGAAGCTTAATAATATTATTCCTGATATGTAAATTGATATTTTTTTTTTTAACCGAAGGAAAAAAGGCAAATCTTTGATAGACGTTGTGCCGGACTCTTCCAGGACGGGTCTGGACATACCGACTAAACCTAAAACCTCCGTTTCCTGAGCCTATGAATCTGCTCGCGGTACTGCCCGTTAGGGCTTCACTTCGTGAGCAGAGGTCCCTTTACTATATAGTCGCGTTAGCGACTCTTCCGTCATCTCTGTCCTTGCGGATACCTTTTGATGCCTAGGCTTGCTCACCCGTTGCTGCCAATCTCCGGTTCTCGAGGATCTTGTCGCGCATAGTTTTGACAATAAATGTCTCTATGCTCCTCCACCTTTCCTCAGTTGGAATAATTTTAATAATTTTATCGAAGGATGTTGCTACTTCTACTCTAGTTGAGTAATGACCACTTCATGAATCAAGAAGTAAAACGCTATTTGGTCCTATACATTTGGAAAACAAATTTCCTTCAACCAAATCTTGAAGTGATTTGCAAATAATAAAACGAATTATCATTGCTGTCATACAATTTTTAATAGAAGTAGATAACGTAATGTTACCTGAGGTAAGTTTTCCCGATTTTAAAGTATATACGTACACATTTTATTCGATGTTCATGGTGTAAGAAATCATTATGTTTTAAACACTTTTTTGACGAATGAATTATTTTTCTCTATAAAATATGTATACTTCTTAATGATTTTAATGATTTTTTTTATAAAAACAGTTTAGGGGTAGTTACCCTCCTTAATGCTGTTTTTTTTTTTAAATACATACATACCTTCATCCTCTGTTTTGTGTGCAAAACTTATTTTTTTCGATTTTTTTTTGCTCGATTTTAGATTTATTTTGCACTTTTATACATAATTGGGGGTGGATTACCCCCGAATAATTTTTTAATTATCGTTGAATGTACTCTATTTCACTTCCATCGTTGTAAAACTAATTTTCCAATTTTTTTGTGTATGGAAAGTATATATTATCACGCACACAAAATAGTAGGTGTTTAGGGATAGTTACCCCACTAATTTTTTTTATATTTTTTTTTTTTTGGCGAAACACGTCAACTTTATTTTTGTCTCAAGTGCAAAATATGTTTTAATTTTTTTTTTTGTGAATTAAAAAATTTGTAGCAAAACTTTTAAAATATGTACGAGTGGTTTACCCCCTCATTATTTATTTATTTTTTTTTTTGAGAAAATCTAAAGTGTGTTATATTTGATCCCTAAAATGTCGAAAAAAATATATTT
>CAJFCP010025956.1:8888-21250 GCA_904066005.1 Synergus itoensis | reverse complement strand
TTTGGTTTTTATATACAAAACTATGCAATCGACACTTGGAACCCCTAGATTTGAGGGGCTGTTTCACCCCCTTAAAGTGTTTTTCCGCAGATAAAAAAAAATACGTGTCGCTGAGTTTTTCGAGTACTACAACATATATCAGGGAGAATCAAATCGGCGAGGGACACCTGGTGGACCTTCCTTGTAAGCTTTAAAACCTTGCAACGAGTTTTTAAAAAAATTTATTTGTTGTAAAATTATGAAATTTTTAACAAATATCGATTTTTTCCCATTTTTTACGCAAATTTCAATTTTTATTTTTAAAAGTTTTTAACGATTGACACTAACAATAATTGGATCGTGTAGTAGATACTTCAAAACATAACTCTGAATTTTATTAGATTTTTTGAATACCAAAAAACAGTTAAAAAACTGGACAGGACACAAAAGACCCATGTGTGTAAACGGAAGGTGGGAAAAACAAGTGTGTAAACGGAGGGTTAAGTCGCTATCAGTTAGCGATTTTTAAGGCTTCCTAAGGAGGTCTGGAATGAAAGGCTAGTTAGCGTTCTGTTAAAGGAATGAACAATGCCTGAGCGCCGGTAGGGCCTCCTGGGAGGGCTCCTTGCCCGAATATTATCTATCACCTAACATACGATAAATGTTAAGTTTTATCCATATGTATTGTATAAAAATATATAAGAAATGTAATCTCGGATCAAATTTACTCAGTGGTATAATTATGATTTTTGAACAAATTTTGACAATTAGAAGGTTAGTTTCAATAGCTTCTAATTCCAAAAATAAATTTTGATTTGGTAACAACTACGAAATACCCTTTAATTTCATTGCAGAATGATATATTTAAAGGCTAACTTATTTTGACACCCTAATCTCAACCTCTTTGTACGATTTGAAATGGAATCAGTCTATACGAGTACCAAATGTTTTTCCAAGAGTAGTTAAAATTTCAACCAGATATTTCTAACAGTGTAAAAGTGTGTAGTTCAATTTTCACTTCAATTAGAATAAATATCACACTCGCGTGTTTCGTAAACATATCGATTATAAGAGTACCTAGCTAATCATCGAACGCTCACTTGAACAAATGATTTCACATTTTATTATAAGACGTATTACAAAGTTTATTTATTACGAATCTTGTTCTTCTCTCATTAATCATGTTCGAATAAATGTTAAAATTTCCGCGCTAGGAATGCGAAAACTTTCGTACGCGCTAAATTCAAAACACTAAACGATAATCTGCAAGGTATAACTTTGATACCTCGAACAAAAAGACACTAACCCTAGACAAAAATTTTCGAATTGAAAATGAGAAGATCGGAGATTTATCGCAATAATCTACAACAGTCGAGTCTAATTGCACAGAATCTTATAGGACTAATTAACCAGAAGGGTAAAAAAGAGAAAATAATGAAAAGCTGCTCTCTCTCTTTCTCAATTGAAAGCACCTTTAAAACAAATAAATCTAAAAATCAAAACCGTTCCGATGCCATAAAAAATCAAATACGACCAAATTTTCGGCTTTTGATTATAAATACTCTAACTTTTGTACTAAAATAGAACTATAATAATCTAATCCTAATCCTCTTGGAACCAAAAATCACGTTGTCAAATATTCTGAAAACTCAAGGTTTCAGAATCTGATGTTGCAAACCAACTGATTTGGTTATGCTCGATTAAAAAAAAAAAAAAGAAAAAAGAGAGAGAGATAAAGTCCTCGTCAGGAAGCACGATAAAATGGTTTTCTTCTTCTTTTTTCTTTGTTTAGCGTGCGCGGTTCATAAAAATTCTTTACGAATTTGCGTCCTTTCCGCATTTTATGTATGATAATAAGATATCTGCGTATCAAATTCTTATGACGATAATAATATTTTTGGACACACACCGAATCATAGTCTGTTCTAAATCGCGCGTCTTGCAGTCGCCCTTTAACGCCTTAAGTTTCATTAGCCGTCCTCCTTTGGTGGGGTGAACCATCCTGAAAATGAAATATACAAATTAGATAAAACGATCAAACCTTAAGGATGGTAGAATTGAAGTCTCGAATGCAATAAGGGAATATAACGTTTAATGCGCTTTAAGAAGTTAGCCCCTGAATTCTTGAAAACAAATTGATAAATTTCAAAAATTAAAATTCATCAATTTGTTTTCAAGGATTCAGGAGTCCACTTCGCAAAATGAATTAAAATTTATACTGCTTTATTGTATTCGGGTCCTCAATTCATCCTATTATTAAAAGGACATACGTATCGAATATCGAAAAACTGTAATGCTAAAATGCGTGGACCCGATTCCTTATTGGTCAATACAGTTCGTGACGCGTTGTATATCGATAATCGCGGGCGACGCGGGAAATTTTAAATCTTTATATTGTACAAAATCGCTTAAATTAAAAATAAAGTCAACCCGCGCGCGGAAGCGTGCGTTCGGTCTCGTGAATACAGAAAGTTAGTGAGCAACTAATATAAGAAAAATGCAACAAAAAATTCAAAGAGAACGTTTATGTTTTACATTTTTTTTTAAATAATATATTTTTAATGATGGGCGGTACCGATTCGATGCTTTTAGTATCGAATAATTTTTGTATATCGATTGTATCGGAATCGAAACGACGTTCGCTTGGTATAAAGAAATAGTATATTGTGATACAAGTGGGGAAACAAGAACGTGCGGGATTTTTCGGTACTACCCTATTGGCAGTAAAAAGATAGATCTTTTTTAATCTTCAGAATTGAAACAGAAAGGAAAAATGAATCCAAATGTATCCATCCCTATCCATGCCAATCTATTTCTATCTCTTTTTTAATCCAAAATAATCTCTTTCCTTTTGAATCTCAATGCCAATCTTTTCTATCCCTTTTGCTGTTACCCATGGCCGTAGTTAGGGGGGGGGGAATTATGGAGTAATGCCCTACCTTAAAATACCAATGCCCTACCTTAAAATATACCATCAACTAAGACAATATCCCGGGAAACAATTTTTTTTATAATTTAATACAATTTTCTTTTCTTGGGAAGCTAAGCGTGGCGACATCTAAACAATTCCGAATTAAATACGGTTTGTCATAATCATATAACTAATTCTTTATTTATATACTAATTCTTTTATGCCATAGATGGCATTTGAAGTATGTGTGGTCCTCAGTATTCACGGTCACATTATAAACAGGGGCTGCCAAGTTGAATATAAGCAGAGATTAGTTGGTATAAGTCTGGCAAGGAGTATAAGCGTGGTATAAGTCAGTCACGGCTTTGAAGGAGGAAAAGAAGATAGAAAGGCAAATAGCGCGACGACGGCCGCGTAGCGGCCGTCAGTGGCACTAGTATAAAATATTATTGTCGGCGGCTTCCCATCGGAGAAATACTACCATTGGTCAAAATTTGCTGTGCGATTTAAAATCGAATTCCGGGTATCCATCACGTAATCCATCACTAAATCAGTTAATTTTTCAATTTACAACAATAAACAAAAAATCGTTAAATTTATTTGCAGTTTAGAGCAATAAACAAAAAATCGGAGATAAAAAGATATTCAAATTTTTTTTGGAAGAGATAGACTGTAAGATAGAAGAAAATAGAGAAATGTATAGAAAAGATTCAAATTTTTTAGAAAGGATAGAAAGAGTTAGGAAAAGATAGAGCCTAGTGAAAACGATGGATACAAAGTGTACACTTGGGAGGGATAGAAAATCTCTCTCCTTTTCTATCCAAAAATGTCTATCCTTTTCTATCTTTTTACTTTCAATATGGTAGCCCTGTTGGAAGTAAAAAGATAGAAAGTCTATCTATTTGATTCTTTTTCAATATTCAGGATTGAAATAGAAAGGAAAAATGTATCCAAATGTATCCTTCCCTATCCATGCCAATCTATTTCTATCTCTACAATAATCTCTTTCCTTTTGAATCTTCATCTTTCTATCTTTCTGTATCCTTCGTCTATCCACGTCTATCCCACGCCTATCCACGCCAATCTTTTTCTATCCCTTTTGCAATCCATGGATGCAAAGTGTACACTTGGGAGAGATAGAAAATCTCTATCCTTTTCTATCTTTTTACTTCCAACAGGGAGTATACATCTCATTTCGGCGCCTCCACTCTACTACGACTCACGCATATATACGCCTCGTATTACAAACATCGGCCGGCCTCTGACGTCAAAGACGTGGTTTGCTGTAGTGATGGGACATCGAATGGAAAATATCGATGTTTCAAACATCGATACATCGAAAAGATAACATCGATGTGAAAAATCAACATCGATATCGTAAAGAAATATCGATTATCGTTATTGCGATAATCGCGCATGCGCAGGTGCATCTGATTGATTGTTATTTGACGCGAAGTTTAAAATGCTAAAAAATATTATTTTTGACACAATGGGTGAAAAAAATCGACATTGAAACTTTATATCGATATTGAACACATCGACGTCGATAAGCAACATCGATGTTTCAAAAATCGATAATCGAAAGCAAAAATTGATGTTTTCGATGTTTCTACATCGATGTCCCATCACTAGTTTTCTGAGTCGTGACACAATATACTTTTATGTAACACAGGCATGATTTACGCGTTTTATCAGCCACTTTTTAATTCTGAAAGTGGTCGTTTACACGAGTGGAGGGGCGGACTGTACGATTATGACTCTATAATACTCCTACCCTGTTGGAAGTAAAAAGATAGAAAAGGATAGAGATTTTCTATCCCTCCCAAGTGTAGGGTAAACCGGGGCAAAGCCGACCGGTGGGGTAAAGCTGACTTTGCTTATAACGTTGTTATTATTGAAAAATTTTAATTCCACTTTGCACAAAATAAATCTATTTCATTGTAGAGATAGTGTTCCTTGCTTAAATCTTGAAAATTGACGTTGTAAAAGAAAAATTATACCGAAAACAGTTTTGACAACGAAAGAATGGAAGATTCGCTGGCAGAAATATAACACTTCTGACGTTAATGTTAATACTTACAGTATGACAATTTGATATTTTGATAGTAGAAACAATATCACATCACGTAATTATAATAATTAAACGTAATTCAAGTTTAAAATACATCAAATCTCGTAAATAATTTAGGCCTCATCACTGGGGTAAAAGCGACCATTTAATAGTTTGTAGGCTAGACACCTTTGCGTGTAGTCAGGCTTGCCAACATTTGACGACTTTATTTCTCTTGGATCTGAGATTGACGAATAAACACTTGCGTTAAAAAGATAGACCAATAGAAATCAAGGTCAAGTCGACAATTTGGTGACAAATCGCCAATGTTGGCAACTCTGGTAGTCTGTCACCAGTAGAATGTCAACAAAAATAAGAGGTTATATCGTATCTGATCGTAGCTATCACTATTTTTATTCAAAATAACTTATTCTTCTTTCTGCATATGTTTAAAGGTAATTTGACAAATACTTTCAATAACATAGAAGCTAATCATTATATTTTGCAATGTTCAAATCTTTTGATTTTCATAAAAAGCTACAGGTCGCCTTTACCCCAAGGTGTGGGGTAAAGCCGACGAAGTACAGCTTGTTAGAAATAACTAAATTATTAAATCATTGTTTTATTTATGTGATTAATACATAGAGAAATATGATATGTAATAATGTAGGACTCGAAATGAAAAAAAAAATAGATCAGTTCCATATCTTAATAACTTTTTAAAAATCGTTGACAATTAACTGGTCGGCTTTGCCCCGGTTTACCCTACACTTTGCATCCATGGATTGCAAAAGGGATAGAAAAAGATTGGCGTGGATAGGCGTGTGATAGACGTGGATAGACGAAAGATACAGAAAGATAGAAAGATGAAGATTCAAAAGGAAAGAGATTATTGTAGAGATAGAAATAGATTGGCATGGATAGGGAAGGATACATTTGGATACATTTTTCCTTTCTATTTCAATCCTGAATATTGAAAAAGATTCAAATAGATAGACTTTCTATCTTTTTACTTCCAACAGGGTAGTACTATTATTACGTTACTAGTGTGTAACAGAGTTACAAGCAGCCCCCAATATACAGGGTGAGTTTTTTTTAACTTGAGACATCGAAATATCTCAAAAAATACGCATCCTGCACGAAAAATGTCCCTAATAAAAACTGTTTATTTTCGAGGGGGAAAAACGATTTCAAAAAAATTTACCCCACCCCACCCTCCAGGAGGCAGGGGTGGGGATAACTTTGTAATTGTAAATGACAACCCCAATTTTTTATAACGGATTCAGATTCCCCATCAAAAAATACGTAAGTTTTATTTGAAACATTTCTTCAATTCGCGATAGATAGCGCTTCAATTGCGAAAAATGTAATTGTTGATAATTACATTTTTTGCAATTGCAGCACCATCTATCTCGAATCGAAAAAAATTTTTCAAATAAAACTAACGTATTTTTTGATGGGGAACCTGAATCCGTTATAAAAAATTCGGGTTGCCATTTAAAATTACAAAGTTACCCCCGCCCCAAACAATTACATTTTTCGCAATTGCAGCTCCATCTATTTCGAATCGAAAAAGATGTTTCAAATAAAATTTATGTATTTTTTGATGGAAAATCTGAATCCGTTATAAAAAATTGGGGTTGTCATTTAAAATTACAAAGTTACCCCCGCCCCAGCCTCCTGGAGGGGTGGGGTGGGGTAAATTTTTTTGAAATCGTTTTTCCCCCTCGAAAATAAAAAGTTTATATTAGGGACATTTTTCACGTAGGATGCGTATTTTTTGAGATATTTCAAAGTCTCAAGTTAAAAAACTCACCCTGTATAAACTGGTAGTTACGACCCTGCCGGTCATGTGACTGAGCGAGAGGCTCGGGTGCTGCCCAAAAAGACGGACCGGAGTCCTCGCTCAGTCCTCCTCGTACCACTGTTAAGCTAACTTGCGTACCGAGTACTGCCATGGGAGCTAGACTCTTTGTGCTTGCCATTTTCGCCTCCTGCCATTGTTTCCGTTCACCGTTCGAAGTCGCCTTCGGAACGCTGTTTCTGTATTTTGTTTGCATCTTCTCTGGCGCCCGTCCGTCGGTTGGAGGACGCCAGGGCTGAGCCTTTGCTTTTCAACCATAAGTGTCGCATCATTCAGCAACTCCTCCAGTAGATCTTTGGGATCAAGATTACTCTGAGAAAAGGTAGGCTTATTGTTTTGCCTCAATCCGTACGGTTTCATATTATTAATAAACTTATTACTTAGGCTGATTAGTGTGTTGTTCTTGACTCTACCTGTCATTGCGGGGAACCAACATCCTCTATTCCCGTCCCTACGAATAAGTAGCCATCCCACTACTTATAAGTGCCAATGACGGCCGCTTCGCGGCCGTCGTCGCACTACTTGCCTTTCTATGTTTTTTTCTACATTCAATGCCAATGCTACATAATGCTACCTTCAATTCGATCTTTTTCGAATTTGATTTGAAATTTTCATGCGGTGTCTTTTTTATTACGTTATTATTGAACATTCCGAAGCGCATGTGGATTTGCGTCGACTTATTATACTACTCCGATACTGCCATCTGTGTACGTTCAATGCCACTTACATTGTATATTCACTGAAGCTCTAACATAAATTTTATTTCATAATCTCTCACAATATCCATAATCCGTCCATGCATAACACCCGAGTATGTTTTTAAGTTAAGTTGAGCAGGCCTTTGGTACAACTTATTAATAAAATTCTTACAAATAATTTCACAATATGTCGGTTTGTTTTCGTTTCGAGGGTCTTCGCTCCCCGAACCCCCAAGGAGAGTTCAGCCCCCTGCACCCCCGCCACGGCAGCCCCTGGACTCGCAAAACCGACCTGGTTAACGTGCTTTTCATGGTCTTCGTGTCAAAAGTAACGTACATGTCTCGTGGTAGTCCCTTTTCTTGACTCTCTTTACTCATTCTCTTTGAAATTTTTATTGATGTTTTTTTTTTAATTTTTAAATCATGCTTCGTTACATAAAGTATCGTGTGAACCATCCAGTAAAGGTATTTATACGCCTCGCAAGTTTGCGTTACGAGTCGAACCTCGAGCAAACTCTCGCTCGTCGTATAAAGACCAACTTTTACTACTAGGTGCACAATGCACTATTTTTCGACCATAAGGAAAGGAGGGCTTTTAGAACTCTTTACCAGATCAATATATTTCTTATCAGTCTCTGTCGTCTCAACCATTTTTTTTCGCCCATAGAGCCCAAAATTTCTATCATATTGACAGTAATAATGTGCCCTGACCAAATAGAGGTGTTGCATTTCAAGCTGAAGTTTGGATGATAATAATGATAAGAAAACTACCATAATGTAATTACGACCCTGATCCCCGCACACATCTGAGAATAAGAAAATTTTATAAGGGCACGCGAATTCTAATTCTTTCTTTATTATATTATACAACAAAAGACTACTGAATGTGTTTCCTCCCTTTTTAAAAAATCCTTCCATTAAAGGAAACATGTAACTGCATTCCATTCCGTGAACGTAAATATTGAAAATAAATAGCCAAATCAACCTCAAGTAAAATTGCGCAGAAACTGGTCATTTCGGAAATGGGAAGTTTTATCCAAAATCGAATTCTAGACACAAGGTATTTTCAGATATTGACAACATTTGATTGTTACATTCTCATCAGAGAAGGTATTAAATTTGTGTAAAATTTGACCCCCCCCCCAGTTTTTGTCAAATGTCCACGTCTTGGGACCCCCTGAACCCGAAAATAGTATATTGTGCAACGAGTAGAAGAAGTTGGCGATTCCAACGAGTGTAAAGTTTGCCGCGCGAGCGCAGTGAGCGCCGCAATCACACGAGTGGAATCGCCATCTTCCAGACGTTGCACATACAACTTTATTTTGAAAATTTTTGAAAACACTTTTTTTAAATTTACAAATTCTATGTACGGATGTTCGTAGTACTCAAAAAGTCGAACAATTTTTCCTAATGACTTTTTTCGATAAACAAAAATTGAAAGACTTAAGGGCATGTGATACTTTACCATAAGAGCAATTTAGTTTACCCAATTATACATTCATAATAATAAATATTTTTAGCTAATAAGAGTCAATAAACGTTCCTCTCATGTAGACGAAGGTTTATTGACTCTTATTAGTTAAAAATATTTATTATTATGAATGTATAATTGGGTAAACTAAATTGCTCTTATGGTAAAGTATCACATGCCCTTAAAACATTTTGAAAATCCAAAAAAATGAACGAAAACTTAAATTAGAAGCCAATCAACACACGATATGAAAAAAAGTCAAGAGGTGAAAAATGTTTCTTATTGAACGTCCTATAGGATTGGTATAAAAACTTTTTGAATTTCCTTAAAAAATGGAAAATTCAAATTTTAAGCCAAATAACGCGAGATGCAGAGAAAATTATAAGAAACATAATTATTGGTCTTAAAAATATCTACAAATTCTCCTTTGACAATTTTTTGATAGGATGAGTAGTTTTCCTTTTAATCGTGAAAAAATACTTTTAAAAATTTGTTCAAATATCGAGTGCGAAGCGCGAATGCCCTGATGAGAATGTTTTCCTTAAGGTCGATAGAGTCTTAAGTAAATTAGTTTTCTTTTGCATTCAAAGGTGTAGTAATTTCAAAAATATATATATATAGGCACAAGCGTCCCGAAAGACTCAAGCGTGACGTATAAATATTTTGGCACGCAACTCGGAGCGCGAAGCGCGACGACCAAACCAAACCCAACCCCCCGCGCGCCGTAGGCGCGCTCATATTTTTTATTTTCGCATGCTCTGAAACTTTTTTTTGTTTCATTCTGCAGGTTCTTCATTGACTCTACCATATTTTTCGTTCCCAAAACATTCATTACAAACATCAGAGCGCGGAGAGTCAGAACTTAAGTTCATAAAATAATTTAAAAAACTTCAATAAGTGGATTCCTTTAGCGGAATATTGTTTTGCCAATTTTTTTTTTATAATATTCAAGAAACATTTTTTACAAAGATTTTAATGATAAATTTGACATTTTAAAATACTTTAACTTTGAATATTCTCGTTGATAAAGCAACACTGAGTGAGGAATGCTTTCAGAGTGTTTAAAAAATAATTGCTTGGTAATTTATTGTGCTTAAAACTTACGAACTTTGAGCGAAAAAGAAAGATGCTGTAACATTTTTCCAACTAAGTTTTAAATCAAGATACTTCGTTTTATGAAACGTTTTTTTCACCCGACTTTTTAATTGCACCATCCATTTATAAAATTTTAAACAGTAAAAATTCAAACTTATTTGTCTTTTTATCACAATTAATAAAGCAAATCATATTTTCGAAAACATTAAATTTGATTCTCGGTTTTGAATTTGCATTCCTAGTTAATTCCCGGTTTTATTTTAATTCCATTAGAAGTCTCCATATTTTGACCTGAACTTCTTTGAGGCCTTACTTTTAATCCCGAAGAGACTTCAGTCTGGTATCAACCGTCGCAACGGCATCAACACAACGAGCAACAACTTCATGAATCAAAATTCTAATTGTAAAGTCTTTAAAGATTGTTTGCAACTGACTTTTATATTTACTCATTAAAACACATGTAATTCTTTAACAACATATAGGTATATGTTAATTGAATAAATAACTTTTTGAATTAAGGCATTTGAATTTATTTCAAAAAAATAAAAATGAAAAATTTGCTTACCGTTTTTTTCATGAATTTGGACAAGGGATTTAAACGATTGTTGTGCGCGAGCAAGACTATATTGTCCCTGTCCTCCGCAGACTTTTCCACTGCCTGCTGTACCGGGGAACTGGATACGGGCCTTGCCCTTGACTAATGTCGCCGAAATTTGCATGATAAGGGCCTCAACCGTGTAGGCCGAACTCCATCCCTGCTTCGTTAGCAGTTCCATGCAAATGGCGCCTCCAAGTAACACATAGCCTCCCGAGATAATAGGATGCACCACACGCACAAACGGCGGTTCAAATGGGTATGTTTCCTGTAAAATATTACAGTTAAAATTTTAACTTCTAATGAAAACGTATATTACATTAAAACGTAAAATTGGCGATTTCTAGAGATATGGCACATGGGATACTTAATGAGTTTTTATTATGTTTTTATTTTTCTCTACATAACACTTCCTACACTTTGAAGTTTAGAGGATCGGAATGTCAGCTGATTTCCCTTGTTTAGAGTACAGTCTGTTCAACAAGAAACGTTGGTCGATTTCTCGAAAACTATTACAGATTTTTGAACGTTTTTTTTTTTTAAATTAAAGTACTTTCAAAGGACTACGGCGCTACTACCTAATAGATGGTCTAGTCCCCATCGTTGTCCAGAATGGTCTGGCACCTTTTCGGCATGCTTTCCACTAATTTTTCAGCGTAGTCCGTTGGTAATTCTAGCAATATCTTCTTGATTTTTTGCGACAGCTGTTTTAGGGTGAATACACGTTTTCCAGCAAGCTTCCTCTTCAAAATGCTCCAGACATTCTCGATTGGATTTGCATCTAGGGACTGTGATGGCCAGTCCAAGGTTGTGATGTCATTTTCCGCTTTCCAAGCGGTGCAGAGACGGCTTCGATGTTTAGGGTCGTTATCCTCTTGCAAGATCCAATCGGCATTATCGGCTCCAAAGATCTTTTTAGCAGACCTTAGAAGACCACGTTGATATATTTGGAGTATTTTCTGAACATTGAGGTTCTCGGTGAAGAGCTCTAAACATTCAAAACCGCACTCGGAGAAGCATCCCCAAACATTGATCTTCACTGGGTGTTTAACAGTCTGCTGGAGAAATCTACTGCCTGTCGTAGACCAGGCATACTTTATGGGAACCCATGCCCAGAACGACGCTTCATCAGAAAAAATAACGTTTGACCAGTCCCGGTGGAGATTTTCCGCAGCCCATGCCTTTCGTTTTTCCATATGGGTTTCTGAGAGCAGGGGTTTCTGCCTCGTGGTACGGTACTGTATCTTCGATTCAGCCAAACGCTGTCGAATGGCGTTGATACTAATGTAGACTCCCTTGTTGGCTAGTATAGCCTTGGCATCTCGCAATCCTAGAGTGGGGGTACGCTTGAACAGCTGCACGATCGCTTTATCCTCCTTGCTGGTTGTTACTCGAGATTTGCCTCTTTCGGGAAAGTCGTCGACTGTTTTATCAACTTTATACCGCTCAACCCACCTCTTCACGAACGTCTCCGACTTCTTGATGTGTTTAGCAGCCGCGCTGTAGGACATGTGTCGTCCTTTTGGATGAGTACACAAAAAGACAGCTTCAAAACGCTTGACGTGAACGGAACTCATTTTCGTTCGCGTGCGTTCTCTCGGACGGTTCGAGCGATACTAGAACGACTTGGCAACAGCGTCGTAGTCTTTTGAACTTCGAGCATATACTACCTGGAGTCAGCCTTGCGGGCTGCCGAAGC